>CAUYQG010276790.1:0-46569 GCA_963574415.1 Tarsius wallacei | reverse complement strand
CCTGTAGTTCCAGCTACTTGGAAGGCTGAGGCGGAAGGATCGCCGGAGCCCAGCAGGTCGAGGCTGCGGTGGCCGGGAGCGGCCACTGCACTCCAGTCTGGGTGACAGAGTGAGACTCCAACTCAAAAAAAAAAAAAAAACCTCAATCCCAAACATAAAATACTTGCATTAAAAAAAGATCCTAAGGAGTGTATAGGATTCATGTATTTAAAAAAAACTGAAACATCCTCAAGGCAATCAAAAATAGTTTTAAATAAATAGGAGTACCATATTTCTGGAAGGAATAATAATAATATTCCAAAGATACATAGTCTTTCCAAATTAAATTAATACAAGATCAGCTAAAGTTAGAAAGTTATTTTTTAAATTTGGAAAATGATTCAAGTTAATCTAAATTTTCTGGAAGAAACTACTTGAGAAACACTAAAAGGGAATTATGCCTACCAGAGATTCACAGGGTAAGGCAGCTAATACAGCATTTTATTGATATGGAAACCAACTCATCAGTAAAATGGAACAGAAAGTTTGTGAATACACCTAACTACTATTAAGAATTTAACATAAAATAAAGGTACTTAATTAGTTATGTAAGAGTGGATTATCCAATGAGAGGCAGCATCTACAAAAAGAAAGACAAATGGGGCTGTATTACTTTAAAATACTTTTACATAAAGTAATTTACACATTAAAAGGCACAATGCAAAGGCAAAACAAACTAGGAATATTTTTTTTACAAAATAGATGACCTTTTAAAAGCTTTAAATTCTTATTCCATAATTAGTTTATGTAATTAATTACAAGAAATATGGGTAGAGGATAAGAATGGATAATTACCACCCCCCAAAAAAAGAAAGAAAGAAAAATTCAAAAATGGATACCAAAAATTATTAACTTCATTAATAATCAAAGAAATACATATTATAACAATAATTATTTTCACCCATAAAATTTCCTTTTTTTCCCAAAACTAAGATCTAGTGATTGTCAATGGTGAGGGTAAATAACACTATCCTATTTTGCAGAGAATTTAAGTTGTTTCAGCTTTTCTAGAAGTCTCGGCATATTATCAAAAGCATGAACATCCTCAAACCCTTAATTCAACAATTTTATTTTTAATGTATTATTCTAAGGAAATTATCACAAAAGTGGGCAGATATGATAAGGTAATTTATTAT
Source organism: Tarsius wallacei (assembly GCA_963574415.1). Taxonomy (NCBI): domain Eukaryota; kingdom Metazoa; phylum Chordata; class Mammalia; order Primates; family Tarsiidae; genus Tarsius; species Tarsius wallacei. The sequence continues at coordinate 45,394 of CAUYQG010276790.1, read as the reverse complement.
AGTGCTGGTCAATAGTATAACAAATTGGAAAATAAACTGAATATTCAGTAATAGGAAATAAGTTAAATAATTATGATATATATCTCTAGTGGAATCATGGGCAGACATTAAAATTACTGTTGCCAAATTAAATAATATATAAATATGTTCAGACTTCCAAAGGACTTATCCAGTTTACAAATGAAAATGAACAATAAGATTTGATTTTTTAAAAAACAAATGTCTAGAAGCTATATGGATTAACATCAAAATAACAATGTTTTTCTCTGTCTGGTGGGATTATAAATTATTTTAATTTACTTATTTGTACTTTTCTTACATCTACAATTTTTCCTCCAGTGAACATATATTACTTTCATAATTTATCATGATAAAATCATATTTCATTGTGTTTTACAAGAGACGTGTTTTGTTTTCTAAAAACAGAAATTGAATGATTAGAACTGTTTATTAATTCAAAGTTTGAAGGAAAACTCTCTATTCACTGGTTTCTCCATTACTCCTTAATTGGATAATCTAGTTTTTCATTTACCCTGATATAGACACAAACAGAATCTACGGTATAATCAGGCACCAACCACGGAATTAATTGAATAACTAATTACATAAGTCGAATAACAGTTGTAACAACCATACCTTTGCAAAGAGTGTCTTTTACTTTGCAACAACAATGAGGTACTAACTTTTAAACTTTATCCTGTCAACTTGTAAAAAGTTTGTGTTAATGTTCTGAAGAAAGACTTAGAATGTACAAGTTAAAGATGACTTTTGAAATATGGACAGACTTGAATTCAATATTTAACTCTTCTCCAAGGATTTGCAATTATTCTCAAAAATTAAAATGAATGGTCTGAAGACTCAAAAGAATTTTTTTTTTCTGTATGAGTTATGCACTCATAATGGTCCCCTAGGAGTTAGAGAGGTGAATAGGTTGACTACATAGTAATTTGTGCTCTCAAGAAACTTATTGGAAGGAAAGATAGGTATTGGTGGAAATGGGCAAGGTATGACTTTGATTTTAGATAAGATAATTTGAGAAGCTGGCAAGTGACCTAGGTAGAAATATCCAGCAGGCATTCAGGAATATAGAATTGGCCCTTGAATCAGACATATCAGTGGGGATGATACTGTTGCAGAGGTGAGTCATTGACCCAAAAGTGACAGCTGAAACACCATGAAAATGTGAGTTCTAGGTGAATTTAGAGCCCCCTGGTTGCTCAACTCCAAATCTAGGAAATGTTCTTCTCATTCTGTTTTTTAGGGTTATGCATCAGGGTATATTATTCACATAAACTGTTATGAATAATGCCCTTTCCATCCCTCCATTCTGCAAGATGGCACATACTAGATTGGTCTCTCAGGAGAGCTAGACAGAAGTACAAGGAAGGACTCATATTTACAGGTACAAAGTGAAGCGCAAGACAGGAGATGTACAATGGCTCATGTTGATATGGGCAAGGTTAAGGGGGGAAAGCAGTTAGTCAACTGGTAAAAAGAGGGTGGGAGAAATAGGGCAGGAACGAGGAAAAATGATATGGGGTAAAATTTCAGGAAGTGATTGGCCCACAGTGTCAAATGTTATAGATAGACCTGAGGCAACGAGGACTGAGAGGACACTAGGCCTAAAAGTAGATAGAAATGAGTAATCTTGGAGACAGTGGAGTCCAATGAGTGAATGGGAAGGAAGAAGGCATCAAGGCACCTGGAAGCAGAAGCTGGTGTCTGGGGAGACGTGGAGGATTATGGGCTCAGTGTAGCACCATTGATTGAAGGACTTTTATTTTTAGTTAGGGAAATTTGAACATGTTTCTATTTAGACAAAAGGAACCTCAGGAGAGGGGAACATTGAAAGTACAAGAAAAAGAGGATGGTTTATTAAACAGAGAATGCCCTAGGAATGCAAGATGAGATTGAGGCATATTGCAGCATGATTGGCCCTCGAAAAGAGAAGGAACACCCATTTCTCAGAGCAATGATGAAACCGAAGTTGGACAAGGAACTAACTCTTCCCAGAAGAGAAATGGGTGGTCTGAGAGTCATAGAATCTAACTTAAAGTCTGGTTGGGATGTGATATGTAAGGAGAGACCCAAAGTCATCTCCCAGCTTTCTAATGAGCTTTCAAAGTCGATTACCTTCCTATGGTAGAGACAAATAATTTCAAGCCACCTTAATCAAGGCAGTACTAACAATATGCTTTAGTAAAGTCACCATCAGGTGTAAGGTATAGCGGGCCTGCTTAGAGATGTTTGAAAGTAGGCTGATGGTGGGTATGGATAAATGGGTTATCGTGCCAAATGACAGCTTACAAAGGTGTTAAGTTTTGTCTCTAGTAAATTGTGTGTAGGTTTACCAAATAGCACTTTAGTGTTCTCTCTGTATTTCCTCTCTTTGGTGCTAAAAACAAACAAACAAACAAAACAGTAAAATCAGTTCATGTGTACGCTGAGATAATCTTGAGAAAATAGTATTGAATAGGATACTGAGTTTATTGTTTAACACTTTAGAAAAATATGATGCCTGATAGAAGACTCTTTTTATTAAACGCAAAGAGTAGTATTTTACTCTGTGTCTTAGAATTTTGTGATAGAATTGACAACAATTCAGTTCACAAAGAGCCATAGTGCTTTAGCCACGAATGCACTGTGAAATGGGTTCTTTGTTGACGTTGACTTAGAGGCTGTGTTAAATATTCTGCCCACAGCACTAAGCATTTGGGTACAAATCTATAAAGCAATTTTACATTTTTGTTACTTCCTTTTGAGATAATAGGAAATTCCCAATGATTTGCTTATAAATTAGATATGATTGTACAAAATAAACCAAGAGATATTAAGTTAAGATTTCTAAATAGCAAATTATCCCTAGTTTTTCAATAAATATATAACTAGGGCTAGACTATGCCTCTAGTTTTTATAATTGATTGTAATTACAAACATAATCTATGAATATCTTCTTCATATAGAATCAAAAGCAGTGTAAAAGAGGTCAGTATCACCCTTTGATACCTCTGTCTTTCAATCAATCACACAAGGTGACTTGTTAGTTTGCTGTGCAACCTTCCAAATTTCTTGTGGATATTCACACACACACACACACACACACACACACACACACACACACATATATATCCTCCCTACTCACCTGTTCTGGCCCCCAGTGAATTTTCTCTGATGGTCATTCCAGAAAAAGCATTTCAAAATTGCTTTGACAGTTGGACTAGGTGTTGGCATTGGTGCATAGCTTCCCAATCACTTTGAAGGTGACTGTAGTGATTCTCAGAAATGAGGTATGTGGCACTTTTTCTTGGATGAGTTTGTAAACTTCATTTTCAGACCTCATAGATAGATATAGATATAGATATAGATATAGATATAGATAGATAGATGTGTATATATTCAGGAGATATCTATATCTCCTGAAAATATGCAATATTGTTTTGTGTATGTTCAATATATAGCACCTTATTTTTTTGCAACTTGCTTTTTATACTTGGTGATACGTCTTAAAGATCTTTGCATATTAGTGGGCATAGAGCTACTTCATAATTTGTATTTAATGCATGGTATTTAATCATACGGATGCCCCATCATTTGTTTCACATTATTCCCTTCAGATGGTTATTTGACTTGTTTCAAAATGTTCCCTATTGCAAACAAAGATGGAAGGCACACACTTCCCCATGTATATATACTGGCTTTCTCTGGGATATATAGAGAGGGTATATGCATTTTATGTTTTAATAGGGATGGCTAAATTATCATCTGAAGAGATTGTACTAATTTTCTCTTTTACTAGCAACCTTTTAATTTTAGGAATTAAGGTGAGGCACAGATTTTATAGCTTGTCAGATATCATAAAAATTAAAGAACTAGAAATCAAGTATCTAGCCCTACACCAAATTTTCTTCAAATTTATGAGGGAGGGATCCCCCAAAACCCCAGATTTTATTAATAAAAAATTTATTCTTATATGTTTAAACTTCAGTCATCTTTGTTTAAACTTCAGTCATCTTTGTTTGATGCAATACACCTATAGAGATGCTTTTTCCACTGCTCAAAACAATTTTTCAACTTGTCAGTTTTGATGCCTTTTAGTGCTTCTGCCATTTTTGTTTGTTTGTTTGTTTCACCTCTTCCACATCAGCAAAACATTTCCCTTTGAGGACTTTTTCATTCAGGAAAACAGAAAAAGTCACTTGAGGCAAGATCAGGTGACTAGGGATGGTGGTGCACAAGAATCATGTCTTGGCTAAAAACTGCTGAACATTCATTCAGTGCAGTATAAGCAGGTTGTTCATGTAAATCATCCACCATGATGAAATGGGCTGAAAGAATCTAAAAAAAAAAAAAAAATTGCACTGAAACTGAATGCAGCTTCTCACAGCGTACAACACCATTGTCTGGTACACTGATGCTAAGGGGTTCCTAGGACACTTACCTAGTGGGGAAAGCCTGTACTACAAGGAGCCCGCCCTCCAAAAGATAATTCCATTTTGGGGGGTTCCCCCCTCGTATAAAAAAAGAAAATCATACATATTATACCAACCCTATGAAACTTTGCTTTATATTCTTTCTATACCGGATTTGCAAAATCAGTTCTGATTGGTTATTTAAATCAGAGAATTGAAAAATGATAGGATAGTTTTCAAATTATGTGTTATAGGAAAACTATTATGAACACAAGAGTCTTTATTTATCTATTTTATGTTATTTATCTGGGTTGTATGATCCTGTGATCACACATGTGCTAAAATTTTCATGTTTGAAGTATTTCCTAATAAAATTGAAATCCTTCTGGTTTGGAAATTTTAATTTCATAAACTTACCAACAGCATCATCTTTATTTCTTCTCTTGATGTGTTCTCAAATGGAAGAAAATATGCACAGTGAATTCATAAAAAGAATACAAGCAATCTACTTGAAAAATTAAGCCTTTAATTTCTAGGGAAAAAATTAATGGAGTTTGAATTCACTCTCCGTGAGTTCTTCCATATCGTGGGATCAGGTTGGGTCACAATTGTCTGGCGGTCCTGGCTGAACATTTGGTTAACCTCCTTTGAGTCCTCTTTCTTTCATCACCTGGAAGAACACATCACTTGAACTCCTTCATGTTTCAGGAGAACTGGGCTGACATTGTATGTATTTTTGGATAACTCGTGTGTTTTTAGCCACTTAGTGTCAGCTTGATGTTGAAGCAAAGTTCTGTAGGAGTCAAAAAATGCAATGAACTATTCATTGGGCACCAAACAGAGGCAAGGAACCGGGCTAGGCATTTTCATGTACGTCATTCAACGTATGCTTACAAGAAACCCATGTGGTAAGTCTTATTTTTCTTGATTTCTCTATCAGAAAATGAAGGCCAAAAGAAGGAAGGGTAACACAACTAGTAGATACAGAGGTTCCCTAGCTTTCTTTACTTTTTGCCACTACCCTGCCTCCTACCTTGGCAGAAATCAGTGAAAGCTGGAGCAAAGAGTGCCTCTTGGAAGAAGTGGAGTTTGAGCTAAGTTCAAAAAGGTGGCCAAGATTTAGATCAAGAGGGAGGAGTGACTCCTAGTTAAGGAAGGGGAGGAGTCTGTGCAAAGGCACAGGTGAAGACAGGCATGGCACTCAAATGCCGTTTACTTGGGTTTACCTACAAGGAACAAAGTCTTGAGGCAGTATAATTTAGGAGAATAAAGAGCTTTGGCAAGAAACTTATTGAGGTCTCGAGAAGAACAGCAGTCAGACTTCAGGAGTCAGGAGCTAAGATGACTTCCTGCATTTTTCTAGAGAACTTAATGTCTTTTCTTCCCTTCTCTTGACCTTCTTGCTACATGCTTTTTTGTCTCTCTGCAGAATGGCATATTTGCTGTGCCTAGCGTGTGGTCACATCAGCTGCAGGAGAGATTTCAGCTACGAGCGTCACTAATTCTCAGTGTTAGATTCCACATGCCGGATGTCCCCTCCTCATCCAATCAGCTGTGATGAGGAGAATGGCTTCAAGTGCTCACTTACCTTAGCCTGGCAGCAGGTTCTTTGATAGCATGGCAGAGGCAGCTTCTCTAAGAAGGAAATGACTGGTATTTAAACTACAAGGAACAAGAAAAATAACAGGTCAGTGTGGTCAGATTTATCTTGAAGCCCAGTGGAAACACAGGCACTTGGTCCTATCATTGAGAGGGAAGGCTTGCAAGGGGAAGATGTTTGGTGCAGGGCAAGTTGAAAGGGTGGAGAGACTGAGGCACAGAACTGAGCTATGAGATAATGGCAATAATAAAGGCGTAAGGCATAATGATTAGATTTGGAGAGATGGGAAAGGAATGGCAATTGCTGAGGAGACAGGGACTTACTTTGAAAGAAGGATGAGCAGGATTTATTGGCTGGTTATAAAGAAAAGGTCGCTTGTAGCCACAGGGATAGGGAGAAAGTCATGTGTTTTTGGGAGATAAAGAAAGGAGAAGGAGGAAGAACTGAATGTCAGGAGAGGGATACTGCTTCTGGCTTGAGGAGTGTTATCTCAGACTCAGTTGTGGTTTGGAAGTACTTGCCATGAGGCTGCCAGTGGGGTGTATGGAGTAAATTGGGTAAAAAGTGAAGCTGTGTTAATGGGAAGTTAATGACATGCAAAGGAAGTGGGGGCTTTGGAAGAAAATGGGAAGTCAGTGGCTAGTAGCCTTACATCCTAATTTGCATCATTGGGGGCATGCTGTCTCTGAATTTGTGACAGGAGTTCACTCAACTTCCAGGTGGCTAAGTCAGGTAATCAGGTTGTCAAACACCTAAAATATATCACCACCTAAGATAGTTTGGGGGCTTGATGAGATACAATGGTAATAGATGAGTTCCCTCTAGTAGAGAATACTCTAGAAGCAAGTCTAACTCTTACTATGGATAAGACACATGCTGAGATCTGTTTTAAACCCTGTGCTAGACCAATGGCTGGTGATTCCCAAAGCATGCCTTAGACTACAAATATACTGGGAAAAGGTTAAGTTTTCAAACACAAGACTAAATATTTCTTCCTCTTGTACTAATAGAACCTAGCTATTCCCTAATGCAGACAACATTGGTCTGAAAGAATGGTTGTGTTTTGGCCAAACCACGAACTCCTTTTTGAGACTCTGCCAGTTCCTGGTGGAAGCCAGGAAAAGTATTTTTAGGTCTCTATAACTCTAACTTAGGGAACTATGTACCTCCTAACGGTTGTCATCCAATGGATATAAATAGAACCTTTAAAGAAACAAGCCATATGCTTTGTGGTGGTTACTTTATTTAACTCCAGATCTGATTTACAAGCTCTTTAATTCCTCAAAAACAATATATTTTATTCATTAAGAGTCCGCAGTGCACATAGGAATGCTTTGTAACTTGGCCGTGGAATCAGAAATCAAGAATACTTTCCTCCTCAAAACTTGTGATAAGGTCAAATGCTAAAGGCCTATAGTAATTGTTTTTAGCTGTTCTCTTATAATTGAAAACAAATGTTTTCCAATAACCCCAAAGTGGTGTGCTACTAGTAACGTATTTGTATAGGATAATTCCAGTTTCCTCACCATTTTTATGCATGACCTTAAAAGTAAATGTGGTTTTCTAATTTTGAAGAATAAAGAGAAATGTTTTCCATATTTTTTGCTATTGTGACTAAATAGTGTGGCAATTAGTATGTATGTGCAGGTGTCTTTTGTTGAACGACTTGTGTTCCTCCAGGTAATTCACTGGAGGTGGATTACTGGTCAATTTCTAGTTTCTTTAGATATCGCCACACTATTTTCCATAGAGATTGGACTAGTTTGCACTCCCAGCAACCATGTAGAAGCACCCCATTTTCTCTGCACCTGCACCAGCATCTATTGTTTTTTGATTTATTAATGATGGCTATCCTTCCTAGGGTAAGGTGATATCTCATTGTGGTTTTGATTTGCATTTCTCTGATAATTAGTGAGATTGACCCTTTTTTCATGTATCTGTTAGCTGATCGTATGTCTTCTTTTGATAAGTGTCTATTCATGTCCTCTGCCCTTTTTTAAATAGGGCTGTTTTTTTTTTTTCCTTTTGGCTCTCAAAAGTAGACTGGATAAAGAAAATGTGGTACGTATACATGATGGAGTATACGCAGCCATAAAGAAGGACAAAATCATAGACTTCTCAGCAAATTGGTTGGAATTGGAGACAATCATTCTTACTGATCTATCATAGAAATAACTGAATACTACATGTTCTCACTCGTAAGTGGGACCTGAACATTAATCACAATAGCACAAGGGAGGGACCAACAATTGTGGGGCACTGCAAGGGGAGGGAGGAAGTAGCTGAGGGCACATAACAACACAAAGGGAACCTGATCCTAAACCAGGGGAAGTGAGAACCAGTATGAAGTCCAAACTTCACCTGTACATACATTACTTATGTACCTAATCCTGATTTGAACCCCACATCTTTATAATAAAACAAAGTTAAAAAAAAAAAAAAACCACTCAGCACTAGCATCAGCACTAGCATATCAGCAGTGTTTCTAAAAGAAAAAAAAGAATTATTTTATACAGTTAAAACTAGACTTATACTCTATCAGAATGTTATTATAAAAATCAATGTAACAAACTTATAATGGCATATGCTTTAGACCAGCGTAAAGATATTCTACATGCCCACCAGAATGGTAGAAGTGGAAAAGACCAGCAATATCAAATTCGGCAAAGATGTAGATAACTGCAGCTCTCATGCATTGCTGGTGGCAGTGCAAATTAGTTACAAACATTTTGGAAACCATTTTTTTTTTTTTTTGAGTTGGAGTCGGACTCTGTCGTCCAGGCTGGAGGGCAGTGGCACGCTCCTGGCCACCGCAGCCTCAACCTGTTGGGCTCCGGCAATACTTCCGCCTCAACCTTCTAAGTAGCTGGAACTACAGGCGAGTGCTACTACACACGGCTAATTTTTTGATTTATTGAAGAGATGAGGTCTCGCCAAGTTGCCCAGGCGGGTCTCGAACTCGCGGGCTCAGGCAATCCACTCACCTCAGCCTCCCAAAGGCGTGGGATTACAGGTGGAGCCACCGAGCCTGGCTGGAAACCATTTTCTAATGCTTACTAAAGCTATCTATGTATGTAGCTACCATATGAGTCTAAGAGAATTAAGCATATTTGTCCATCAAAAGACAATTACAATCACACAGCTTTTTATTGAATAACCTCAAACTGCAAACAACCCAGTTGTCTATCAACAATAGGGTGGATAAACAAATTGTAGTATATTCATAAAACAGAATACCATTTAGTAACAAAAAATGAACTATTAATGTATGCTACAATATGGATAACATCTCATAACAATTGAGACAAAAAAGAAACATGATTTCCATAAAATTTAAGAGAGGAAAAACTTATTGATGCTGAGAAACATGAGATAGTAATCCAATCTCCTGCTGGACAAGGTAATACCTGGAAAGGGGCACCTGACGATTTGGGAGTGGTGTGGAAATGTTCTAGACCTTGGTCTGAATGATGTGGTTCCATAGGTGTAAATATAAGTAATTATTCATCCTACTATACATTTAAGGTTAGAGCACTTCACCATGTGTGTGATATACCCTAATAAAAGTATGAAATATGAGTGATATGCCTCAACATAATTCACAACTAATTATTTTCTCCTTTCCAATTCCAGAGAAGGGAGAGGCCATGTCTAATTTAAAAAAGTTTGTTCCTGGGCCAAACTGGGGAGAAGATGATGCGATTTCAGCATCCAGGCAAATACAAAGGGACTTTAATGACCCTGTGTTTATTGCAAAGAAGTAAATTTGTTCTTTTGTGAATGTAGTAAAATAGTGTCATTTAGGGGAGGTCCTATTCTTGTGGGGGGTTGGGGGGATGTTCAGCAAGTGATAATATTTTTATATATTAAACCATATCAGATACATTGAAAAAGAGAAAAATTGATTTCTATTTTAGCAGATTTTTTTATTTTTTACATGTTTATACCTATATAACTTTATAACCACTCATGTAATTAAAACCATATGCACACTTGTGAGACTTTTTTAGTGCAGCCTCTCTCTATTTTTAATGTTTTCCTTGTTTCTTCTACCTCCTTTACCTCTCTATTGTCACAAATTTGGGTCTTACAAAATTTTTAAGCTCATCTAATAAGGCATAGTTATTATATAAACATATACATACCCCCACACACTTGTATCCATAGAGTATAGCTTTCTTTGTCTTTATGCTACAAAAATGGCATAATATTAATTATTCTGTGCCTTGCTCTTATTCTGCCAATACAACTTCATGGAAATTCCTGTAAGTCTACTGGTACATCATAGTGGCCCAATAGTCCATGATGTGGATATACCATAATTCACTCAACCAGTCCTTTGCATATAGGTTTTTATTGGGCAAGGTCTTTAGTGCATACTGTAGTGAGAGAGTTTGGATTCAGAAACAGCAAACAGGGTTTGTAAGTTAAATTATTTAAGCCCATGTTTCCTTATCTATCAAAGGGGGTTAAATGTATACCTACCCACTCACATTGTAGGGCAGCTATAAGAATCACAAAGATGATATGTAAGAGTATATGTGTTTGGTACAATGGGAAGAACTTCACCATGGTTAACAAAGTTTACTTGCATTTAGTGTTTACTGTGTGTGAGATACTGCTCTAAGAGCATTTAGTATATTCATTTTATCCTCACAATAATGAAGTGAGGTGCTGTGCTTTTTTTTTTTCCTTTTTCCAAGTGAGGCAATTAAGAACAATTGAGATAACTTTCACAAAGACAGTAGGAGATCTCAAATTGAGGTCCTGGATTGTCTACTTGAGAGTCTGTGATTCTTATCTACCATGCAGTATTACCTCTCAAATACAATGTTCACTATACCCTTTATTTTATACATGAGTGTTCATTGGTAACATGAAACAGAATGGTTCTCAGAAAAAAATGATGCAATTATGTTGTCAATCATAAAAAATACTGAAATTTAAAAACAGAAGAAATGTGTGTCAGATAGCAAAAAATTTTTTTTTGGTAAGAAACCATCCCAAAATGTAATAGCTTTAAATGAAAATTACAAATTTAGGCCATGATTCTATGACTCAGCAATCTGGTCTGGGCTCAGCTGGATGGTTCTTCTGTTTCTTTTAGGCTCACTTAAGCATCTGTGTTTAGCTGCTCGGCTACCCTGCTGTGGAGACTGACTATCAGATAGGTTTATAAAGGCAATTGAGCCATGAGCCTCATTCTTCTGTAGGCTCTTTCTGGCTTATGCAAAGAATGGCAGTATGGTTTCAAGAGAAAGAGTAGAAACAGACAAGAATTCTTGAGGTCTGTGGTTACATCTGACATAGTGTAGCTTTTACCACATTCTCTGAGTTAAAGCAAGTCACAAGGATATCTCAGATTTGACTACTTAATGGGAATTACTACCAAGACTCATGGCAGAGGGCAAAAGATTGAGAGTACTAAATACCTGCAGCTATTTCATACAGTGTGGGAAGCAGTGAAACTTTTTTCTTACTACTTTATTTAATTCATCTTATAGAGCCCTGACACTGATTGCTTGTTATTACTGTGTAGGGATATGTGTGTGTGTGTGTGTGTGTGTGTGTGTGTGTATGTTTTCTGCTGAGAATGCTTCCTATATATTTTTTATCCTTTAATTTGCAAACAGCTGGTTTTCTTTTCATGGAGCATTTCTTTCTGAGATGAGGGTTTGCATGCTCTGAATGTCCAGGCTTAATTGGATCTCCCCACACTTTAGTGCGACCCTCATGCTTTTGAAGTCCCTCTGTAATGATTTTAATCTCTGTTTTTTAGATTGCCAGATGGCAGCGTACTCTGTTGTGGTTTTTCAGAGCAGTAGGTCTGTTTGGCTACGTAAGTAAGGTAGAAAAACCAAATTTTCTAACTCAGATGGTTTACAATGCTTGTAGGTTGCACATTTTCCAAGGGGTACTAGGGCACTATCAGACTTTATTTCCAAGATGATTACAGGAGCACTGCCCAACAGGAATTGCTGAACAAAAGTGAATACCCCTCTCTCTGTCCCTGTGTGAACTATTTTGAATGACAAAAAAAGACCCAAGGACAGCAATACCTTATCTAGCTTCAAAACAATAAAACAAAAGAATAACAATAAAAAGAGAAGAGTTGCTCCTCACAGATGAGGAAGCAATCCTCAAAGGCTTAGAGTCATTACCTAAAAAAGCAGCCATCAGCCCCCAGACAATGGAAGCGACCCAAAATGACATGCTCCTGATAATAGTCACAGAATTCAAATATTAGATGGCTAAAATGTCAAAGGAATACCACTAGAAGTTAGAAGGAGAGATCACCCAAGTCATGCAGGAAGTAAAAGTTAAGTTGTCCAATATAAGAAAGGTCCATTTTGAAATCCTGGAAATGGAGAATTCTCTCCTGGAATTTTAAAGCATAATAGCAGGCCTAGGGAGCAGAATTGATCAGGCAGAAGAAATAATCTCAGGGATTGAATATAAAAATATTGAACTATCCCAGTCTAACAAAAACAAGGAGTAAAGGCTCAACAAGAATGAGCAAAGCCTATAAGAGGTGAAATCTACAGTTGATTGGAATCCCTGAAACAGAAGGGAAAACTGAGAACACCCTGGAACAAACCCTCTATGAGGGCATCCATGAAAATTTTCTGTATCTCGCTGGAGAGTTAACCATCTAAGTGCAAGAGATTCAGAGAACCCCTGTAAGATACTACATAACGAGACCATCCCCCAAACACATAGTAATCCGCCTCCAAAAATTAACATGAAAGAAAACCCTAAAAGCAGCTAGAGAGAAGGGTGACCACCTACTGGGGAAGACCCATCAGAATTACAGCAGACTTTGCAGCAGAAATTCAAGACAATTACACATCCTACATCTTCAGCATTCTTTCTCAGTACTATTAATTCCCAAAATTCTTACCCCATCATGCTTTAAAAAAAAAAAAGGACACACATTTATTAGATGAGTAAGCCAAGGCACAGGAGAATATATATCAGTTTCAGTTTCAGGTAAGGTTAAGTCAACTGAGATGAATGAGTTTCTCATTCTTGGTCAGATTATCTAATTTGATTTTCAGACTTTTCTAGGGACTGTCCCTTTTTTCTTTTGAAGGCTTAAAATTATATATTCTTTAACTCATCTATTTAATGTAACATTTCTTCTAAGAGGCTTAGTTGCATGGAAATGATAGTGTCTTTGTATAAGATACTTTAGAAAACCATGTCAAATTAGGAGCTTAATGAATGTTCATTTTTTTTTGGCTTGGTTTTAGTTACATAATGTAGTAGATGAAAGAATGGATTTAGGAACTGGCCAGATTGGCCAATATAAATTCCAGTTTCATCGTTTATAGCATGTATGAAAATAGACAATTTAATACAATATATACATACATGCGCATGCATGCATACACATTAGCCTAATACCTGGAACATAGTAGTATATGCTCAATAAATGTTTATCATTATTATTGTTACTCTTGAAAATAAGGGCAGCATAGAAAATAGCCATCTTAAATCAGATTAGTAGTGACAACTGCATGACAGAGCACCACTTGTACAGATGTCCTTGAGTTTCCTCACCTTAGCATTAGGGTTTTCATTCAAGTGTCCAGATGGCACCCACATTTCCTTTGGGTAAGAGCCAAAAAAATAATACATACAAAGTGCCTGGGGCAGAGTCTGGAGGGAGGATGTGCTCTGAAATATTAACCTTCTTCCATTCCCTTTCTTCATTGGAACTGAACAGCTCGTAAATTAGGCCCCTGTCCTAGTTTGGGCTACTCAGAAATATACCTAACATGAAAATTGTGTATAGATGACTTTTTAGGGAAGGATCCTAGGAGAGACTGGCAAAGGAAGCAGGCCTAGGAAAGGGAAGAAGTCAAATATGGATTCTGTTTCAGATGAGACCCAGGCTTCAGCATGACCCCATGGGGTGTTCTGGAATATAAATGGCACCTCAGAATGTGTCCTGCCTAGGAACAGGGAAACTTGCCTCCTGCATGTCTATCATTAGCTGTGGGCTCTTGTTGCTGGGTTATAACTTCCCAAGCACTTCCAGCTATTCATACAGTTAGGATAATTGCTGCAGTAGCCCAAGAGGCACGCCTGAAGAAGACTGCAGATGCAAACACTTGGAAACAAAGCATGTAGAAGCTGGGAATGTGAGTACAGAACCTGCATAAGAGGGAGGTGACAGATCTGGGTGGCAACAGCAGTGTCTGCTGCACCCTCTTAGGGTTTATAGGGACTGGATAAACATATCGTTTGTTAAAATGGTGGCCATTTGATGAAAAGGTAAGGCTACTACTTAGGTCAAAGTCATGCATTATTTTTGTGAGCAACGACTAAAGCAATGACCATCAAGAGAAACGAGTGCATCTTGGAAGATCAAATATGCAGAAGATCTGTTTAATGCTTCAGCCTTCCGAGCAAATCTTTTTCTAGAAGATTCATGATCTGAATGTGGCTTTGAGTATTTGATTAGACTATTAGCAGGTGAAAGAAGATGGTGTGTAAGAATCACCTTTAATATTATTTCTCTAGAAGGAAATAATTGATGATTAATTTTCAGGCTATGTAAGACTACATATTCTTCCTAAATGAATGGATAATGGGAGATTTATTTCTTAAAAGGTGTTGTGTTTCCATTTTAACTATAGCTTTTTGGAAAGAGCAGCTTGGAAAGAAGGCACAGAAAGTATCAGGAAAATTTCAGAATTCAGAAGAAATTCTGAAATTCTTTTGAGAAATGATATATTAAAACTTTCATGGATATTTGTTAACATCAAAATGAAATATTTTGTTTGCATAAATCTTCAAGCATAGTTTTTAATCTAAGGAAAAGCAATAACAACAAATACTGAGAGTTCTATTTAAGTAAGGAATAGAGTTATTGAAATAGCAAATTTCCAAAAAGCTGTTAATGGTCTTTGACGAATTTAAAAAGGCATTTATATTTGTGAAAGGATGATCTATTTTAAAGTGTCATTATTTCTAACGTGCCTCATTTTGGGGTCTCTTGGGAAATTAGAAATTACTGATATGTGATTTTGAATATTTTGGAGGTAAGTTAATGAAGCACTTCATCTGAGATTCGTGGCTTGTTATCATTCTTACATTTTTCTTGTGTGGGTTAAGGACCTGCCCATCATTGGAAGTAATTGGAAAGAAAGCTTTGCCTGCAGCTAAGTGAGAACTGGAACCACAGTCTTAAATGGTGAATAGTGGCAAGATTCCAAAATTAATTATGAAGGCTGTTGAAATGATGGAGCATCTTTTAAGTTATTTTGATTGACAGAAAGTATTATAAACGGACAACTCACTTTCCCTATGCACTGTGCTTTCCTGTGATTTTAGGTCATGTCCACTCTGAAATCTGAGCTCCCATCATAGCCGTGTCTTCATGTCTGTCTGAAACAACAAAGGCAAGACAGCCTGTCTGTGTGTGTGACTCCATTGAACACCATAACCAGAAGGCCCTGAGCCTCAATTTGTTTCTTTTGATTATTGGCAGATCACTGCATGTATGCAATTTCTCTGATGTGATTGTTTGAGCATATCAGCTGTGCCTTTCCTTAATTATCCATGCTTCCATTGTTACCCATTCAGAATTTATGACCATAAGGATGGTAGATTAGAAGCCTGAGGAACTGAGGCTTAAGTCTGCTGCCAGAGATTTACTGTCATTGTTTTAGGTGCAAAGTAGTAAGATGTAGGCCAAGTCATCTCAATTCCTGGCTTAGTACTGTTTAGTGGAGAATTCTCTGAGAGTGAGTATGTTTTCTTCAACACAACTGCAAAATCAAACACACAGGAAATTGTTGAAAACTGGTACTTAAGCTTAAACCTCTCACTTCTGTATCTAACAGGCATCATCCTGTATCTGAAAATCTAACACTGGGGATGTGAAACGCAGATTTAGAAGAATGCTTTCAAGGTGTATAGCAAAAGCAGTT
The DNA here is from genome assembly GCA_963574415.1 of Tarsius wallacei. NCBI lineage: Eukaryota > Metazoa > Chordata > Mammalia > Primates > Tarsiidae > Tarsius > Tarsius wallacei. Next base: position 29,444 of record CAUYQG010276790.1, on the reverse strand, counting down.
GTACTCCTTTAGTGTTTCTCATTTAATACTTTTCAATATCTAGTTAGTTGATCAAAGAGAAAAATCAATAATCACATAACACAGGTTACTACTATAAATAACCATTACATCTATATTATAATATTTCATTTATTTTACTTCATTATTTGTGATCTGTTGGTTTTTGTGAACTCAAATGATTACATCTATAAGGTGATTGGTAGTTAGCTACCTTTCATTGTATCTTGCCATCTTTGAGCAGCTTTTAAAAAATATTTTATTTTTTAATCCTTTTATCTACAATCTAATGAAGTAGGAAAAATTATTAATGAAGTATACTTACAGACGTTCCACTTTGAACTTTTGGTGAACTGTTGCATTTAATCTTCCTTTCTGTCTGTCAGTTAACAAATATTTATTAAGCCCCAACAATATACCAGGGACATTGCTGGCTTCTGGGCCAGGGGGCAATAGCCATGATACATTTCATTTTGCTTTGAGGCTGTCAGTCCACAAGTATTTATTGAGCCCCCAACAGTATGCCAGGGACCTTGCTAACTGATGAGGATTCAGAGATGGAAAGACATAGTTCCTCTTATTCACAGACTTTACAGTAGGGATACAAATGAAAACAAGGCAGGAGACATAAGATATTTACATTGTCTTAGTCTGTTCAGGCTGCTATTACAAGTATACCTCAGACTGGGTATATTGACAAACAATAGAAATGTATTGCTCACAGTTCTGGGTGCTGGGAAATCCAGGATCGAGGCACTAGCAGATTCAGTGTCTGGAGAGGGCCCCTCTTTATTAATGGTACCTTTGAACTGCATCCACACATGGCAGAGCGGCAAAGGCTCCCTCAAGCCTCTTTTAGAAGGGCACTAATCTCATTCCTGAGGGGATGTCCTCATGGCTTAATCACCTCCCAAAGACTTAATCTCTATTACACTGGGGATTAATTTCACCATAGGGGTTTTGAGGGGACATGAACATTCAGAGGGGTAGATGATGCACAGTGAAATCTTCAAGGAGAAAAGCTTTATATCTGCCAGGGAGAGTAGGGAGGGTATCCTTGCAGATGAGGCTTGGCGCACAGAGAGGCATTTGCTAGGCAGTTTAAGACCTGGGAGGTCATTCAAAGCAAGGGAAACAACATGGTCAAAAACACAAAGGCCTGTCATAGCTTCCAGAGTCTACCAGTGACTCTGAGTTATTGGAGAATGAAGTGTAAAGCTGGAGTGACTGCAGCTGAGGCATAGTTAGTGGGGGTCAGATCATAAGAAACTATGTATGCTGTTCAAAGTGGTTGCTATATTTCCTGCCAGCTAGTCACTAGATGGGCATATGCCCTGCTAGGAGGCATATGCTATGGTTCAGAGAACAGGAAAGGAAATTTTCCAAACTACAGCTCTCATGGTTGTGAGTGAGACACAAGCCTAGGACTGCCTGCCCCCAAAGCGATTAAAATTGGAGGAGATTTTTTAATGTAAAATTTGTGGTGACATCACTTGCTTGCTGCTATGAAGAATGCTGGCATTGGGATTGAGAATGGTTATGGATGAAAGATGTTTATTGCCATGGACTAAGGAATCTAGGTGTGAGTGTTTTCTCACAGGTAGGTTAAAACCGACAGCCTCTTCCAAGCTCTTTGAAAAGGCAGGAAGTTCTGAAGGGCCCAGATGATGCTATTCTTTGAAGGTTCAAATGAATCTCCAGATAGTCAAGACACAAAAGATAAGTAGTAGTAAATATGGGTGATAGAGGAGCAAGGCTAGAGTCATCATAGACTGTATAGAAAATAAAGAAATTCTGTGGATGGGAGAGAAACTTGGCAGCTTCCTCATCCAGCTCCCCAAACAAGCATGGAGGTCTTTGGCCAAGTTAGACTCCCATGGGCCTTGTTTGGCTTCAGGCCCTTGCTAGTCTCAGTGTCCAATGAAAGCATGTGTCTTCCAGTCTGTAATGAACAACTACCCAGATCTCTCAGATGTTGTGAAACTGCTGACTTCCCTTGGGAAAACTATGCCTAAATGCTGATGAATCCTGTGTTGGAGCTGCCCAGGGTCATCAACACCAAGCAAACCTGATACTGTACCTCCTTTCCCATATCCCCACAGAGTGTTGCAATGGAGGGAAAAATGATGAAAAGCAGGCCATATGAATTGGTAATGGCTAATTCTAATCCAGTGATCTCATATAACATTAGAATAAATTAGAATAAATTTTGATGAGAATTTTCATTTTGTTAACTAACTGTTTCGTGCATAAGCAATGCAGCTGGACCACACTGTTCCTAAGATTATTTTCAATAAAATCTCATTAGCTTACCAATGCAAATTGAATTCTCACTTACTTATCCCATCTGCCATCCCTTATTCACCTCTGCCGTACTGAGTGGTGAGTGTAAAATTTCACTAGCCAGTCCCCTTACTATTTGATAGAGATGTATGTGGAGGGAACAGCCTTTAGGTATACCATGTCTTCCTCTCATGGCTGGAATTATCTTCAGTCCTGTAGGCTTGAGATAAAACAGTTTCTATGGTGCCACTACCATTTTGTTTTTGCCTTATTTATATTTAGGTGTCTACATGTTCAGTTTTGTCTGGGACAGTTTTGTTTTATGCCTGTCTCAGTATAATTCTTAAGAATGCCCCTTTTCACTCTCCAAAGTAGTCCGGTTTGTATTAAAAAAATTATGTGGCCTCCTTTATCAGATATCATGAGTGTTCTAATCATATCCCTCAGACATAACCATTCCAGAATATTCTTGTTGACAATAGTTTGTTGATATTGTATACATAATGCTCTACATACTTTTAATTGGCACCCTTGTCAAAAATTGACTTTTTGTGTGTCGGTCTATTTCTGGACTATCCTTTGATCCACTGATCTATGCTTATATGAATACAAAACTACTGTTTATCCCCAGGTGACTTTAATTTGCCATCAGGCTGAGAATTGCCAGTTTAGACAAACTGTGATTCATTGCCTAAGGCTGAGTACACTGCTGGTCTAAATGTATTTGGGGTTTCATTCACAGTGAAGAGGAGGAATATTGAGTTGACAGCTAATGGTGTCTGCCCCACCTTAAGTTTTATATTATATTAATTCTACTCATTTCATAGGACCCTTTTTTTCCTTCCAGATGCTCACATGACTCTTGGACACCTTGCCCTTATGACCACTGGGTATCTTGGAGTCCTCTAATAGAGTTTTCCAGAACAGTATTATTTGTTTTTTCCTTCTATTTATTTTGTTTGACATGCTATGATTTGAGAATCCTTGTATAGTGCAACCACTGGACATTTTAGCCCAAGCCATAGTATCATTTGCATAAATTAGGATAGAGGGTTTTTTTGCCATTAATCCTGCATATATTAAGGAGGATTCTGAAACCATTGCTGTATTGATCTTAAAATGATCTTTTAAAGGCTTCTTTAAATTATATACAATACCTGCAATTGTTGGGTTATGCCCACCTGGGAATAATTACTAAGTGTGTGTTAATTCTTGTTTAACTTTCTGATATACTTGTTCTATTTAAGTAAACCTGTAAAAGTATCCACACAAGGATTAATCGAGGTAATTTCGGGCTAATGTATCTTCCCCAAACATTGTTTTTATTGTTTGAAATAAAGTAATTATGAAGACACTGGTAACATGAGTGACTTTGTTAGAACTTGGCTATAAATCAGGCCCCTCTTTCCTAAGGGATGCTTACTCAAGAAAAAAAAGTCTCTACTTATACACAGACTTATGTAATTGTTTTCTAACTACTAGTATTTGACTTTGTAAATTCTTTTGACTGTGGTTCAAAGTGGTAAGTTATAAACACTTTGAAAACTGAAATCTAATAATCTTTATACAACCATGAGACATTTTTTGGTTCAAATAATGTTTGTCTCTTCCAGAAGATCCCTGCATATCATGCATCCAAAACTAAATTATCAGGACATGGGAAAATGGTATCAGGTGTCTTAGATGCAGAGAGTTCACTTTATCTCGAATAATAAAATTACAGATGTACCTAAAATTGAACTTAATTGCACAATATTGTATTTCCTTTGCCAATTAACCCAGTTGAGGTTTGGGGTAATACATATGAAAAATGCTTTGTAATCTGAAAAGCACTAGGCAGTTGTTAATCGTTGTCTTTACTATATTGGAAAAAACTACCTGTGGCCACTCACAATAGAGAAAAATGTCTCAACAGTGAGCAAGGAACAGCTCAACCCTTAGGCAAATACTTTATCATTGAAACATTTTCCAGTGACTCTGATTCATAGCGGATGAAAACTAATGCCAGTGTTTTTCAAACTAGAAGTCTTGACCCATGAGTAGGTTGTGAAATCAGTTTGGACATCAGCATTTAAAAAAATTAACAGTGAAATAAAATACAACAGAATATATTAGAAAATATCAGAGTTGGTAGAGGTAAATATTGTTTTGAGAAGTTTATACATATATATATATTTATATAAATACACATATACAAACACTGGATGGAAATATAAAATGTTCTAATTGTGAATCCCTGCTCAAAAACAAAACAAAAAAAATTAAATAACAGCGCCATTGCCCTAATCCTTATTTAAAAATTTTAAAAATGTTATAGTTTTCCTTCAGCTTAGTGGTTGTTATAGTGTTTAAATTGTGACATTAATTGTTAAAGCTTTTGTACCTCATATGCTTACCATTCTTGAATCTACATAGAGTCTAAAGATTTTACCATTAATATTCTTCTCCTAAAGTACTGAGTTATTAAAGACAATTTGCTATTCAGTTCAATTAAACACACGTATTGAGTATTAGGAATATATAAAACATATCAAGGAAAATAAATTTAGGAATATATAATTATACTTTATGTGAAATGACAGTTTAATTTCTTCTATGGGATATAAATATTTCATAAACAGTTGATTTTTAAAAGTATAATACATATTTAAAAATATTTTTTGGGTTAATTTTATCTTTATAGTCATAGTCATGCACCCCATAACAATGTTTAGGTTAAGGACAGACTGCATATGTGATGGTGATCCCATAAGGTTATACCATATTTTTGTCATATCTTTCTCATGTTTAGATACACAAACACTTGCCATTATGTTACAGTTGCTTACAGTATTCAGTACCATAACATGCTGTACAGGTTTGTAACACAAGAGCACTAAGCTATACCGTATAGTCTTGGTGTGTAACAGACTATGCCATCGAGGTTAGTACAGTGACAAAATCACTTTAGGAAGCATTTCTCAGAATGTGCCCCTTTATTAACTGATGCATGACTGTATTTCCTGTAGCAGAGACTGTGATCTGCTAGAGATCTATATCTGCTATTGCTATATAACAGCATCCCAAATATAGCGACTGAAACAACAACTATTTACTTAGTGCCAATTCTGTGGCTCAACAACTTAAGCTGGCCTAGCCTGGGAGGTTCTTCCTGGCTCTGTGTGTATGGTCAGCCATTCTTCTAAGCCACTCTGGTTCTGAGAGTTGGTAAGCAGTGTTGGCTGGGTTACATCAGTTCTCCTCTAACATGGTCATGTCATCCTGAACAGACTAGCCCAGTCCTAGTCAGAGGACAGAGACAGAGTTTCAGGAGAAAGTGGAAGTATGGAATATGTCAATATGGAAGACATATTGAAGCCTAAAGTGAACTGGTATGGTGTCATTTTGGCTGCATTCTGCTGGCTATTGAAAGTCACAGGTCAGCCCAGATTAAAGGGAAAGGGAAAATAGCCTCTAACTCTTGATGAGAGAAATGGCAAAGTCACACAGCAAAGGGTAGACATATAAGAAGGCCATTAATTGGGGCCATTGATGCCAATGACTTGCCAGATTTCTCTTCTCCTCCCTCCCCTTTTCATTAGAGAAATACAAAGGAATCTTTCAGTCAAATGTCCATAAAGACCGTCTTTCCTGCTCCTGGCCGAGCTCCTAGTAAGAAGAAGATTAATGTGAAAATTAATCTAATCCATGCATTAATAAGTAGAACACTTACTTAAACTGGGCAATTTTTCTCTCAATTGTAATAAATATTTGGCTTTTAAGAGTCTATATTGCTAACAGAAAGATTATGTTTTTTCCGAGAACATTGTAAAGCTTGCCTTGCTGAACAAATGCTTTCCTAAAAGGGTGTGGGTAAATAGAATTGTAAATCAAACCAACTTTTAAGTTTTAAGCCTACAATTTAAAGGGATCCTTTAACATGTGCTCTCTTTCCACAGATGCCTCTAAAAGTTCTAGTTTATAGATGGAGTTTTCCCCGAAGCAACTTTCACCTGTAAAACTTAATTCCTATATTTAGCTCAATACTTGAACCAGAAAAAATAACATGTCATTTGAAGCTTAAAGATAAATGAACATAATCAGTTTCATCCACTAAGCCTAGAAATAACCAGATACTAGATTTTTACATAATCATTTATTTCTTGTTAAACAAATTAGAAAGAAAATTAGAGGGAATTAGAAAGGTTAATGTTAAATATCTATTTATATGGTAGTAATCTTATAACAAAAAAGTTGAGCAAAATACAACATCTGTCTATAACTCCCTGCCCTATGAATTTTGTAGTCTCACACAATGAGTGAGGTAATTATTGCCAAGTAGTTGGGATGGCTGACTCCAAAAACAAACTGCTTGGGCTTGAATTTAAGCTCCATCATGTGCTACCTTACTTAATCTTTTTACACCTCCTAGTAGAGCAGGAATAATAATGTTTCCTATTTCATAAGGCTGCTGTGAGGATTCAGTAAGTCAGGATGTGTGGAATTTACACATCAGTGGCCAGTGTATGGTCAGCAGTAAATGTGAACTCTCACTATCAACACTACAGTTGTTTTTCATTCCAACCTTCATGCATTTTCATTGACTCTTTTCACAGTTGCTTAAACCCCTATGCTATGTTCCTGTGCCAGAGTTCCAGGAGACAGAGGTAAAAGACAAAGGTACTGACCTCAAGTAGTTGGAAGTATTGAATGAGCACCTGCCCCCCACTGCACAAAGATGTGCAATGGTGATGCCACCCATAAATGGGATATCAGACTTAAAGGTCATTACAAATGCCCATGAGACTTTTTTTTTAAACTGGTTTCATGTATACAGTTTGCCAAACCAAGGAAATTAGAATTGGTTTATGCTGTTAACTAAAATATATTGAATTAGCTGGGTTTACTCAGGTCTACACTCAGCCTCCATGTTTCTCTGAATGCAGAAATTTCCCAATATTATGTAGGGCATTTTTTAAAGACACATTGTATATTAAGAGTACATGAAGCCTAAGAAAAGTGGCATATTTTTTACTCTTTAATATCCAAGTATCTTAATCTTTATATGGTATTTTCTTATTGTCCCTTGGAAATGTACCTACCTTAATAATGACTGAATTCTCCCACAGAAAAGAGAAAGCGATTGTACTTCTCTTCATAGATCCTTGGACCCTGACTGCTCAGTTGAGGAGTCTACATGGAGAACAGGTTGTGTCAGTACTATAAAATCTTTATTACTAACTGGGCTATTCTTGATTTGGTCCGATCCCTTTTCCTGTCATGGCTTTACATTTGCTCAAGAAGTGGTGAGCAAGGTGGTAGGAAAAAGTTTGGTATATGAATTTCATTCACTCAGTGAAGAAATGAGTCTTGAGTTCAACTTTTCCCTGCCAAGTGCTAGCCTCTAACTATCTGCTTTGCATAGACTGGTATTAATTGATTATGAAAAGGAATTTATAGATTAAAATTAATTACCTTTAAGAAGGAAGTACTTTGTATTCGGGAATTTCATACTTATCAGTTAAAAATGGGCAGGAATTTTACTGTTGCTAATAAATACATTACTTGTATTTTTAAAACTTTAATTACTGTTATTTTGGCTTATGTTACAAAATGTTCTTTGCTAAGCCATGCATTGTTTTTTTTTCTATTCTTAAAATTTAGGTATACTTTACATAGAGTAAAATTTACTGGTGTATATCTACAGTTCTACAAGTTTTAGCAATGGTACACAGTCATGTAGCCATCACCACAGTCAAGGTATACAACAGTTCTATTACACCCCTCAAATTTCCATGCATTTCTTTGTCATTGACCTTCTCCTCAGTCCCCAGCAACCACTGATTTGTTTTCTTTCCCAAAATGTAAATGGAACCATACAATATGTAGCCTTTTGATTCTGGATCCTTTCAAGGAGCATAATGCATTTGAGATTCATCCATGTTGCTGCATGTACCAGCAGTTTATTCCTTTTAATTACTGAGTAGTATTTTATTTGATGGATACTCATAGTTTATCTATTTCCTGTGGAAGGACATTTGTTTCCAATTCTTGGTAATTACAACTAAAGCCACTTGATGATATTTTTACTTTTTTTTTGGAAAAGGTTAAATAAAATAGTAAGAGAAATATTGTGTGTGTGTAGGGGTGGAATGGGGTAGGAAATCTTAGTCCAAGGTGTTACTAAAACAACTCTCTGTTAAAAGCAAGCATCCGTTGTCAGCTGGTATAACCAGGCACACCAATAGATCTCAGACTATGTTTCCATTTGATTGCCACTGCTCTGTTGCTTAAATGCAAAATATGCCAACATGGTTTTCAAATTTTACAATTAATACATTGCATTTTCTCAATCTTAAGTTTTTCTCTAATAAACTGTTTGAAATACTTTGATATCTAACAGAGAATTAGATGGTACCTGGTATGGCACACAATTATTTCACTGATATTCCTGAAATTGAATCTAGTAATTTAAGTGTTTACCACATAATCATGTAACTTCCAGGTGCCCCCTCCCTGAAGAAAAGTGTAACATATGGAACATATTCTAAATATATCTGTCAGAATGTGAGAATAGGACTCTTTTGTCCATTGTGGCCAAGGCATGAAGACCATGGATGCTAGTTTTCTTAATGAAGATCAAGCATGTGTGGGGAGCTTGGAGAGCTTGAGAAAACAGAGTGGAGTTTGTGGAGGATGTTGGGGAGAGCTGATGATGTTCTCTGATTCCCATTCTACACCTCTCGTGTAGTGAGGTGGGGCCTAGTAGGACCATTTGCAGCATGACTTGTGGCCAGCCTAGGGTATCTTTAGATCCTGTCCAAAGGGATACCAGGAAGGACAAGCAAATCCTGGCAGAGATATGCTAGAATTATCAATGTCTAATGCTAAAGAGGAAATAAAAAATGACCTAGAGCAAAGTGCAGCATGCCCATCAAAAGAGCTGTTAAGGAAAGGGCTGTCATTGTGGGAGTGAGGTTAGCAGAGGCTGTTAGTGCTCTATCTATGTCTCCTACACTTGGGGGAGGTGCATTCATTTTCAAGCTGCTGTAGGTACCAACTACTAGAAACTCATAGCTACCCCCATTCTCTAGTACACTGTCCTTGGCTGACAGGAATCTCTTGCCCAGAGATGCCTTGTAGTTTGTGCCTTCCACCAAACTGAAGACTGCCCATGTTATAATAAATGATAAATGCAGGTATAAAAGAAAGCCGGCCCCTTGTCTCAAGGCCTGACAATGTTTGTGTTGCATTTTATACTCTAGAGCTCTCCATAGGATCAGACTGAGACTTACCTTCAGCTGAAACACCTTTACCCCCTCCTTCTCCTGCTTCATCTTACTTCTCTTGGTTCTTTTAAAATTTAGGGAACCTAACCTGAGCTAGGAATCCCTGGGTAACCCACAAAATCACGAGAGAGAGAGAGAGAGAGAGAGGAGAGGGAGAGAGGAAGAGGGAGACAGAGGAGAGAGGAAGAGGGGGAGAACTTCATATGCTTGTGGAGCTTAGAGAGTGTAATGCCTTCTTACTACTGTAGCAATCAGGTAAGAACTTCTCTGCCTCCCCTGATGCTTCACCAATTTCCTTTAAGTGCCAGAAACCATGTTAGCAAGGTAAGAAAGGAGATGTCTAACCAAGCTATTTAGGTAAAGAGATCATAAGAAAATCACATCTCTTTCCTTCCTCTAAAATTCCAGCTTTGTCATTGGTCTTGAGCTTTATGAAGATGTCTTAACATGAAACCACAACATAACTTTTCCATGAGACATTATTGACCTGGGAACCTGGAGGGCTATAACCAGAAAATTCATGGAGCCTTTTCTGTAGGAGTCAGAGAATAACCAACCCACCCAATTCACTTAAAGTGATAGTAGGGTAGAGTGCTTGATGATTGTATCTCATGAGTCTTTTCTGCTTGGTTACTTGATGCCCTAGAATAATTGAAAGGACAAGAATAGAATAAAATGCTGAATCATGACTAATGAAGATGGAAAACTTACTTTCCTTCTAAACCAAGGGCATAAGAGTTCTAATTAGTATTGAGATTAATTCTCATTGAGATACAGTCTATCAGACACATAGTCTGTATGTTGGTCATCCTGGTAGTCCCACAGACGTCTCTGACTGGACCCTCTTAGCTGTTTTCTCCTTGATAGCAGCTGCAGCTTTTTCATTCCTTTCTTAGCACAGGAGATACCAGGATACTTGGAGAGAAGGGAAAGTGGAGAATTATAATCTGTGAATTCTTTGTTTTATAGAAAACCCTAATGAAGAAAGACAAACAAAAAGATACTGTTTAGAGTATGCAGGAAAGAATCGTATTTAGAATTGCCTTCAGTCACTGGGAGACCATAAATGTGACTAGCTCTTTTAAATACATAAATGTCCAATTTCACTTTTTGAATTTTAAAACATTTCTCACAGTTCTGGAGGCTGAGAAGTTCGAGTTCAAGGTGCCAATAGGTCTACTTTCTGGTGAGGGCCTGTTCCTGACTGACAGACAGCTGCCTTGTTTCTGTGTGCTCACCTGACATTCCTTTTGTTTGTGTATGGGTGAGGGTTTCCTTTTGTTTGTGTATGGGTGAGGGTGGAGCATGGGGGGGGGGCGGATATCTTCCTCTTCTTATTTTAGAATGCCTCTAATCCCATAATGAAAATCTCACCCTCATGACCTAATCTAGACCTAATTACTTCCCAAAGACCCCACCTCCAGTTATCACATTGGGTGTTAGGGCTTCAACATATGATTTTGGGGAGAAGACAAAAACTTTGGCCTAAACCATGATCCTAATGCAGTGTAGAGTAATAGAGTCAGTGCTAGAAACCAACTGACTGGTGTTCATTTCAGCTCTGCCACTGATTGCCCAGGTAACCTTAGACAAGTTACTTAACATCTTTGAGCTTCAGTTCCCTCATCTGTTAAATGGGGATGAATTAGTTAATGTTTCCAGCACCAAAAAAATATGTCTGGCACAGAGTAAATATTCCATAAATGTTAATAATTAGCCTGGACCAAACTCTGGAGTAGTTAATAAACGAGGTGATTTCTCGTTACCAGATGAAAAGTCAAAATGACTTTATTAAAAAGGAGATGCTGAGCATCATATCGTTAACAAAATTTGCAGCTGGTCTAATAATATTTCAAATTGTGACATTAAACATTCATCAGTTTCAAGTGCTGAGGTTATTTTCTCAAATATGACATCAGTTGGCTCAATTCAATTCAGTAGAAATTTGAGTGCTTACATTGTATACGATGAAAGTTGAGAATTGAAGTCCCATTTTATATATATGAATCTCTTAACAATGAGGGTATATTCTGAGAATCGTGTCCTTAGGTGATTTCATTATTATGCAGACATCGTAGAGTGACTTACACAAATCTAGATAGTGTATCCTTGGACACACCTAGGCCATATGGTATAGCCTATTGCTCCCAGGCTACAAACCTGTACAGCATGTGACTGCACTGAATACTGTAGACAGTTGTAACACAATGGTAAATCATTGTGTATTTAAACATAGAAAAGTTACAGTAAAAATACAGTATGAAAGATAAAAAACGGAGCACCATGTTTTTGGTGTATAGGGCACTTACCATGAGTGGAGCTTGGAATGCTGGAACTTGCTCTGGGTGAATCAGTGAGTGAGTGGTGACGGACTGTAAAGGTTTAGGACATTACTGTACACCAATGTAGAATGTATATACACTGTATACTTGTGCTACACTACACTGACAAAAAAAGATTTTTTTCTTCAATAATAAAGTAATCTTAGCTTGCTTTAACTTTTTGCTTTATTGACTTTTTAATTTTTAAAAATGTTGACTCTTATAATAGCAGCTTAAAACACAAACACATTGTATATTTGTACAAAAATATTTTATTTCTTTATATACTTACCCTATAAGCTCTTCTCTATTTTAAATTTTTAAATTTTTATTCTATTACTTTTTAAACTTTTAAAAATACACAAACACACATTAACCTACATCTACACAGGGTCAGGATCATCTATATCACTGTCTTCCACCCAACATTTTATCCCACTGGAATTTCTTTAGGGGCAATGACATGAATGGAACCATCATCTCCTATGATAGCAATGATTTCTTCTGGAAGACCTCCTGAAGGATCTGCCTGAGGCTGTTTTACAATCAACTCTTTTTTTATAACTAGAAAGAGTATACTCTAAAATAACAATAAAAAGTATAGTATAATATAATAAATACATAAACCAGTAACATCGTTGTGTATTATCATTATCAAGTATTATGTACTGCACATAATTATATGTGTTATACTTCTGTATGACTGGCAGTGAAGTAAGTTTGTTTCACCATAAACACATGAGTAATGTGTTGTACTATGACCTATGACATTATGACAACTATGATATCACTAGACAAGAGAAACTTTTCAGCTCCACTATAACTTTATGGGACCACCATCATACGTGTTGTTCCTTGTTGACTGAAATGTCATCATGGGTCATATGACTGTGTGTGTGTGTGTGTGTGTGTGTGTGTGTGTATTTCTCCTATGCTTGATTTAGATTCTTCATTAATGTAGGATAGAAGGTGAATATTTACCGACGTCAAAGAATATTTTCTCCTTAGCAAAGGACAGGTAAGAAGTTTCATTCTGGAGACTTTTGGTGCTTTCTTCCATTGCCCTAGGGAAATGTAGCAATTCCATATAATCTACAAACATGGTTGGGGATGCATTATAGGACAGTGGGGTAGATAATTAATGAGGAAGCCTTTGGAAATGGACTCAGATTCTCCAGCTCTTACCTCAAAGAGAAAATTACTCATAAGGTCAGGCCTAACCATGTTGAGAATAACTTGTCATGTGTCTGACATTGTACATGATTTTAATTTTAATGTTTAAGAGCATCAACTTTGGTGGCAGGCAAATTTAGGTTCAATCCTAGCTCTACCAATTACACCAGTCATTAACTTTGTTATTTTGAACTATCTTTGTTTTTTCAGCCATCAAATGGGAATATCGGTAAATCTATTCCCTGGGGCATTTGTGAGGATTAAACGAAAACATTTGGTCCTGAATTTGGCACATGATAGCTGCTTTAGGGTAGTTATTATTGTTGGAATTTTCTAATTCAAAGCATTTTCATTCCACAAGGGAATGATAGAGTACCATTTAAGACTTGCCAAAGGGTGGGGAAACTATTTAATATCCAAATAATGATATCACTGATAATTCCTGAGTTGAGGTTGTTACATATTTTTATCTAGAAGAAAACTTGGATAGAATGTAAAAGTCAAACTTTCACAAGCATTTTCATTCTTTTATTCATGCTTTGAAGTACATTCTTGGGGCACCTCCTATTATGGGTAGCTAGATATATCCCACATTTATATCTTTTTTTTTTTTTTTTTGAGTTGGAGTCTCACTCTGTTGCCCAGACTGGAATGCAGTGGCCGGGAGTGCTCCAGCGATCCTCCCGCCTCAACCTTCCAAGTAGCTGGAACTACAGGTGTGCACTACCACACCTGGCTAATTTTTTGATTTATTGTAGAGATGAGGTCTCACCAAGTTGCCCAGGCGGGTCTTGAACCTGCAGGCTCAGGCAATCCACTCACCTCAGCCTCCCAAGGCACGGGATTACAGTCTGAGTCACCGAGCCCGGCTCACATTTATATCTTAACCTTGCCTTGTACTTAAGCTTACTTTTGATTCTACACTGCATGAAATTCAGTAATTTCTAAAAATGAAAATTGTGAAAAATAAATACATATCTCCAGTTCCAATCAAGTTTGCTAATCATAATAATATTATTCACAAAATCATACTCTTTTTACTGGTAACAGCTACTTAACAATAAAAGCAGGTGCCAAGACAGCCGGCACACTGTTTAGTGATTTGAGAACCATTGTTTTATGATTTTTATTTTTTTTCCACCATCACCATTAGGAAATCATACAAGATTCATTGTAAAAATCAGTCATTGTGGTAGGGTGGATAATTAATTTTTATTGCAAAAATAACCATATTGACCTGAGTGTTTATTTAGAGTCATGAAAGATTGTCTTCTTGATTTCCTTACTTTATTTAGTCAAATGTTCTGTTAACTTGCTGCTGGGCCTCTGGATTCTTCTTGGTCACTTAATGCCAATGCTGAGGTTTTTTGTGTTGGCAACTTTGAATTCTGTATTCATTAAACTATTGCCACAATAATGCTATGGAATAAGCCACCCCAAAACTTCAGACTTAAGTCAACTGCTTTTTGTTTCTAACCGCATAGCTGTGTTGGTTCTGCCGATCTGACATGTCTCAGCAGCCCTCATTCACATATCTGCAGTTAGCTCCAGGTTTACATGGTGGTGTTATTGAACTTGGATGGGGCTTTACATGACTAGGCCCACAGTTGAGAGGACTGGACTTTGCTCCACATGTACATGAGCTCATCCTCCTCCAGCAGGTTAGCTCTGGCTTTTTCTTAGGCTAGCCCCGTCATATCATGAGAATCACAGAGCAGCAAGAAGAGAAGCAGAAATGCTCAGGTGTGACTTCTTCTTGCATCAAGTCAGTGATCAAAGAGAGTCCACAGTCAAGCCAGTAGCAAAGAGTAGGAGGGAGCTACAAAGTTACAGGGCAAAAGATGTTACTACAAGAAGGCTATTAAATTGGATTGTTAATGAAACCAATCTACCACAGATGGGGTGGATCTACTTCACATGGAAGACACCAATTTTGAGGGAGTTTTCCCCAACTGGACTTCTGTAGTAATAGCCTTTCTCTCCAGATGCTCTGCCTATAGTCTTATTTCCCCTGAAGGAAACATGCCACTAGGAATGGGTGCATCTAAGATGATCAGATAGGTATGCTGTTACTGCTACCTTCAGTAAAAGGCATGACTTGTTGATACTGTCGAAAAGAATCTGTGATACTGATGCTTAAGCCACCAGCATTTAGCTAGAAATGCCTCAGAGATACCTTCTGATGACTGAGGAAAAGTGATCTGTTAGTGCTCAGCAAGCAGTAATCATGCCTTAGGAGATGGTGTTGGTGCTGCGCCCAGGTCCTCTTGGGCTGCTGCTAGTGTTAGCTTTTTTTGGACTATGACTGACTGCTTTCTTAGAGAATTGCTCTTAGCCCAGGAGTCACTTCCCGCCCACCCCATCTGAGTGGCAGCGGTCTGACATACTGCAAACATCCCAACTACACTGCCTCAAGATGGGACCACGTCTGGGGTAATTGTAATTCATGCTCCAGAGCTCCCTTGGGATCAGGCTCAGCATAGACTCCAGCTGAGGCCACAGACTTGCTCAGCTCTGTCCCCTTCCCCTTCTGCTTCTCTCATGTCTGTTTCTGAGAGTTACCCTCAATATATCACATGCATCCAAATCCCTTTCTCAGTCTCTGGTTTTAGGGAACCCAACCTAGGACATATGCTATAATGTTATTCTCTGTTATTTTTGTTTTAACTTCTCATTGACTTGAAAATAGAGAGACTTCATAGATACAAAATGAGATTAAATTTAGACATTTAGGAGATATACTTTGTAAGATCTTATTTCATATTGCCAGTGTGAATGTCTGTGTTGAGGTCATCTTGGAGGAAATGACATCAACTTTGTTTCAGAGAAAGTGAATTTATACCCTTATCCTGCCTGACTTTGTGAACTTAGGAAGATCATTTAACTTGATTCTCAATATCCTCATATGCAAAATGGGACTAATAATCACTATTGCAAGGGATTATGTTGACAATAATGAACAACAAAAGTTAAATAAGATAATGTGTGTCAAATGACTTTGTTGAGGGGCAACAGATAATGTCATTTTTTTTTTGTAGACTGCATTTTCTTTTAATTCAGAACTTTAAAAAATCAAATATAGCTATATAATGCCAGTAAAATGGGGTAGTGAAATAATAAAGAAAATGGATTTTTATTGCTTACTACTTTTTCAAAAACTGATTTTCTTGCTATTTTTTTCAAAAACTGATTGTTGGACAAATGTTTTTATTATTTGGTCAAAATTGAAACATAAATTTTGTATCTCTATTCAGGGGATATGAGACAGATTTTTGGCTTTCATCAAATTAGCCCAGTAAGATATAGGAATGTTCACTTTATTTTAACTTTATATTTTGACTTCCCTCATCCAAATGCTACTTCAGGCATATGGCAAAATAAACTTTCAAAATTAGTAAGCTTTGAGGAATAAATAGTGATTTAAACATTTGTGAAATGTAGATGATTTTTTTAAAAAAGCTCAACTAATTTTATTTAGTTCTGCTGAGATTTAGCAATTTTTGGATATTAATGTTTGGCAGATTATAGATTCATGCTGAAAGTGATACTTTTCTTGATACCATATAAATGATAAAATTCACCTGTATTTTGGGTTTGTCTGAGGTAAATTAAAGTACTGTTCTTTAACATCTGTGGCCAGAATGGTTACAATCTCTAGCTGGGTACGGTGGCTCATGTCTGTAATCCGGCACTTTGGGAGGCCAAGGTGAGAGGATTGCTTGTGCCCAGGAGTTCGAGACAAGTCTGAGCAACATGGTAATACCTCCTCTACGATTTAAAAAAAAAAAACAAAAAAAAATTAGCCAGATGTGGTGCCACGTGCCTATAGTCCTAGCTACTTGGAAGACTAAGGCAGAAGGATCACCTGAACTCAGCAGGTCAAGGCTGCAGTAGCTATGACCATGCCACTGCACTTCATGCACTTCAGTCTGGTGACAGAGTGAGTCTCTGACTCAAAAAAAAAGAAGAAAAAATCTCTACCAAAAACAACTATTTCTTCTTAATGAAAATAAAAGTCTGGGAATTTTATATAGCACTGGGATCAAGATTTGTACATTAGTGCTCAGAATGCCACTGTGTGCCAAGATTCTGTCTTATAATCACTTTTCTAGTCATGTTGCATTGACTTTCTTAATTTCTTTCCCTCCTCATACTCGTTCACTGTATTTTCTTCCTGAAAGACCTTTTTGAGCTCAAAAATATTTTCTCTAGGTATTTGAAAAATTCAAAGGTAGAAAAAAAGTTAGCTGATTTTTATTTAAATGAAGATTCCTGCTGATTATCATGTAACATGGGCATGTAATAAGTGAGAATGAAAATTTTCAAGATTGTTGACATTGGACAAGGTTTGGAGAACTTTACACACATGTTCACATATGTGATAACACCTTCATTTAATGAGGAAAAACAATATGTGTTTAGGTTGATAGGTAGGTTGGCTGATCAATCAACAGACTGATCAATCTGTGAATATAAAAGAGTAGGGGAAATTCTGCAAGGAAATCCAATGATAAGAATTCTTCAAGCCGGGCTCGGGTGGCTCAGCCTGTAATCCCACGCCTTTGGGAGGCTGAGGTGAGTGGATTGCCTGAGCCCGCGGGTTCGAGACCTGCCCGGGCAACTTGGAGAGACCTCATCTCTACAATAAGTCAAAAATTAGCCGAGTGTGGTAGCGCGTGCCTGTAGTTCCAGCTACTCAGAAGGCTGAGGTGGTAGGATCGCCGGAGCCCAGCGGGTTGAGGCTGCGGTGGCCAGGAGCGGCCACTGCGCTCCAGTCTGGGCAACAGAGTGAGACTCCAACTCAAAAAAAAAAAAAAAAAAGAATTCTTCAGATTAAGATTCTTGTGTTTCTGTTCCTTGATATTTACTCTCTAATGTGTGTGATGTTTGTGATGAAAATCCAACTTTTGCTGTTCTACTTTTTTGAAAGTAAAAACTAGCAGAAGATTCTTATATATTTTTGTCAATAGTGTTTGAAATAATTGATCTGACTTTTGATTAAATGCCTCAGTCATATAGCAGCATTTAAGAACTATAGTGCTGCTTTACATAATTGGCCTCAATCTCATCTTGTACTCTTTTTGCTGATATGGCAAGTCAAACCCACACAAATATGAAAGAAATTATCCACAGCAGTTAGCAGCCCCCTTGCTGCTCAGTACAATGCGTTGTATGTAAACTCAAGCTGAAAATACTGAGCATTCTTCAGCTAGGACTGTTTGTTAATTGCTATGCCATTGTGTTTTGTTTGCTATCTTTTTTTTACAATAAGAAACTCTTTTACAATAAGTTTCACTGGAAATGGTGGACATCATTCCCTTAGCCATTTGGTTTTGTCTAGAAGAAATGTGGGAATAAAAGGGATGGGAATGATTACACTTTTGCTTTCTCCAATTTTCCTTCTTGGGTTTTAGTCAAATCTCATCTTCCTTGGTTGATTTTATGAGAATTTAAGGCATTCAGTAGTAGGTTATATGTTTGAAATGGTTGGCCATATGTACTTCCATGAAGCTTATATCTGTTATAATCTCAAAATCCTGTTGTTTCATTTTGACCCCTGATAGAATTAAGGGTTCATGTTTTAAAATTAAGGAAAACTTCAAAATCAGATTATATTTACTTTATGGCAAACAATGTAGATTACTTTAAATTCATGGTCATTCTTTGTTTCTTTCATTGTTTTTCCTTTCTAATTTCATTTTGATCTCAAGTAGAGACATTGCTGCTTAAGTTCATTCAAGAAGTATAGCATATATGATAGCTGGAACTTAAAAGAGTTTTACTTTTAAAAAATGTTTGACTAACAGACAAAAGAGTTAAGGCAGAGAGTCTTGTTTTAAAAGATAAGGTTGTCCTTAACAAGTATGTAAAATTAGAGCCTAAATCTCTTGGAATCAAATAAGACAGAAATAAAATTAATATTTACGTAGGTGTATGGATTTAAACATCCTACAACCCAATTACATAACAGAGACAAAATAAGGTAACCCTGGTATAACATCTTGTAAAAGAAGAAGCGAGGTTATATAATTAGACTGCATTTATCAAGTAGCACATTCCACCTACACAGGCTCTGAAGAAAGAAGGAGGAAGTGGCGAAGGAAAGATTTCTAAGGAATAATGACTAAGAACAGTATGATATGTACATTGGTGTCATCCTTTCAAACTTTTTTTTTTTTTAGTATCATGCATAACATCACTCAATTGCCTAATGACCTAGAGTTTTGTCCTTCAAAGACCTTGATCAAGCCAGTCTTTGGGGCTAAAATAAGCCCTCAGTTAATTTGGGAAAGAGACAATGCTTGGCCTTTAAGAATCCAAGTTTAAGGACAGAGGGCAAGAACAGTTAACTAAGAATATATTTATCTGGAAAGATTGTTTTCAGTATTGGTAAGTAGAGTTATTCGGTGTTTAGAGAACACATCTTTTATGCCTTGAGATGGGTGAACCAGATGATTAGACTAATGTGATGTTTTCACTGTTGCTGACAGTGCAGTATGTTTTGTTAGCCTAGTGGTGTTATGGGTGGGTACAAAAAAGAGAAAGAAATAGCAAGAATGTAATAAGGAGCTTTATTGTGGGGATCAGTGATAATGGGAGGAGCATTAAATAGAGCAGAATCATTCTAAACACCACCCGGATAGTTGTTTCTATTTCACTTGCTCAACATCAGTCTTGATAAGACATTTCTCACTCCTGTGTTATTAAAGTTGAAATAATAATAATTCTTGCTAAAGAAGTGTATTTTATTAACTGCCCTCGAGTACTCCCAAATTGGAAAATTAAACACAACTGATTTCCCAGATTGTTCTCTATTTTCTCCAATGTTGGAGTTTGTTGAAACAGCTAGGAAAATTACCTTATACCAATTCTATTACACATTAAAAGTTTAGTGTCTTTTGCTTATCTCAAATTTGGCATGGCAACATTTGGTTCAAGAAATTTAAAAAAAGAATCATCTCTTGCAAATTAAATATAATTGCTAAATTGGCCACCATTGCAATCAATACGAGAGGGGAGTCCAAAATGCCAGAATTTATTTATAAAAAATGTATATCTATTCTTACATGTTTAAACTTCAGTCACCTTCAAAGTAATCTCTGTTTGATGCAATACACCTATCAAGATTCTTTTTCCACTGCTCAAAACAGTTTTTGAACTTGTCAATTTTAATTTCTTTTAATGCCTCTGTTTTTTTCTCACCTCTTCCACATTAGCAAAATGTTTCCTTTAGAGGACTTTTAAAATCTGTAGAAACATACAAACAAAAGAATTGCTTGGCATGAGATTGGGTAAATAGGGAGGGTGGAGCATGGAGGCCATGCCATTTTTTGATCCAAAACTGCTGAACACTTAGCGCGACGTAGGCAGGTGTGCTTGTAAATCATCTATGGTGAAATGGCCAAATGTGTTGAAAGAATCTCCACAAAAAGATTTCACTGAAGCTGAACACAGCCTCTTACAACCACACTAGCTGGCATACTGATACTGATGGGTTCCTAGGACAATTACTTAGCAGGGGAAGCCTGTACTACAAGGGGCTTGCCCACAAAAGATAATTCTGTTTTGTTTTTTGGGT
The DNA here is from genome assembly GCA_963574415.1 of Tarsius wallacei. Classification (NCBI taxonomy): domain Eukaryota; kingdom Metazoa; phylum Chordata; class Mammalia; order Primates; family Tarsiidae; genus Tarsius; species Tarsius wallacei. Next base: position 8,823 of record CAUYQG010276790.1, on the reverse strand, counting down.
CCTCCTTGTATGTGACTACTCTGCTAATATGTGCATCTGTGCTCCCTCTGTGTGCCAGGCATCTGGTGAGGAACACAGAGTGCCTGCATGACTTCTCTGTCTTCAGTGGAAGTGTTCACTCATAATACAAAGGGAGCCCATAAAAGTAAAACAGTGATAATAAACATGTGGCAACAATTCCCAAACACAGGCTGGTCCCAGTTCAAGAGATAACAATAAATGGACAACAAAGATTGTCAAATATATGAGAAAAAAGGTCTCAAATTCTACCCTTTGGAAATAACCATCGTTGATGTTGGATGAATTAAATTTTAAAAGACAAAGTTGGCAAATCACCAAAACCATGTTTAAAGACATTTATTTGGCAAAAAAATAATAAAAATTAATTATGTCATAGTATTTATCTCTCACTTTATGAGCTGGCTTTTTATTTCATTAATGTTAACCAATAATAATTTACTTTGGCTCTTATAGACTTAAACCTAAATGTCATTCACTGAAATTGGCAAGAATGAATTGCTTTTTCAACTCATTTCTGACTGCTAATTTTACTTTTTAAAAAGATAGACGCTATATTTTGCATATACGTCATTTGGCAACATGAATTCACTTCTAAACTTTTATGGTGAAAAATCAGTTGCCAATTTGGTGATACTGTAGGCAGGCACTAAATCAGTGAAATAGTACTGCTTTACAGCATCCAACTGAAAACTTTCCCAAGCAGGAAACCTAACCCCACAGCCTGAACTTATGTAAAGAATGGCTTATCGTGTGCTCCTTAGAACTTTCCAAAGCTCCTTCAAAATATTGGGCAGCGACAATTTTCATTTATTTCAAGAAGTTGATTCCCAGTAGACTTCAGAGGCCTTACTCATCTGCATGGATTAGTTAAAAAAAAAAAAAAAAAAAGCAGTGTGAGAAAATACATTATTCCTAAAATGCTACCATGGAAATAGAATGGGCACTGGTATGGGATAGTTCTGGGTTCTGATCTCTTCTCTTTTATATAAAGTGTCTTGGGCAAATCTGTTTCCTGATCTGTAACCTTCAGATAACAATAGCTCATAGAACCAACAACATAGGCTGAAAGTAATAGAGAGATACAGAAGAAAAAAATTATCATATTACTATTAGTAGAAATGACAAATGGAGGCAAGAGAAATCGGTTGGTTACTTTCACTGTCAAAACCTACTTTAAATCATGAATAACTACTGTTAGCAACTTTCTGTATTTGCTCTCAGTCTTTTTTTTTTAAGCATCACATTGTTTTTGTAATACACATTTCTGTTTGTATGTATGTCAAATATTGAAAAAGCACAAAAAGATCAAAGTTGTTTTTAAAAAGTCATCTCAAATGCTACTGCCCAGAAAAAACCATCATTAACGTTGGTTTGACATTATTCTAAATATACTTCTAAGCAAATATACAGCTATAAATAAAAATGGAAGCATATAAAATCATTTTATAAAAATAATCCTATAGATACTATTTTTACATGAAGCATTAACATTTTAGTCTTAATATTATTTGCCTCTCTATGAAGTCTGATGACATTCACCCTCTAGTATGTCTCTCCTACTCTGCCACTCCAAGTCTCAACTTTTGTAACTTGTGACATTCTTTTTACATTGTGCATCCATATAACATTCACGGTGTCCTAAAACCATGATTTCCATATTTTATCAATACTAGAACTGTATTTAAATGAGACCAATGTTCTCCATCAATCCACCATTTACCATGACCTTGCATGCCTAAATCACTTATTTTGCTTACTCTCTAAATTGGCTCTATTTCATTGTCAAGGTCTATTTCAAAAATATTTTTAGGAAGAGTTCATAGGTGTGGGTATTTTATGAGGTCTCCCATGTTTGCCAATGTCAGTCTTGAACATGAATGATCCTTTAGCTTAATTTAATATTCTTGGGTCACATTTGTAGCCATTGCTCCTTGACCTTCTAGCACTAAATATTACTGTGCAGCAGTCTAAGGAGAACCTGTTCTTTCTTTGATATGAGTTATTTTTATTTGCACGTATGCTTGAAAATTTTTTTTGTTTACTCTGGACAGGGATATTTTGCATAGTTTTTTTGTTTTGTTTTGCCTTTTTATCATCTTGCTTGGAAGGCCCTTTTGAAACATCCTGCATTGTCTAATAAAGTATTGGTGACTCCTTGACTTTCTTCCTTTATCTGAGACCGGAGTGTTTCCTTTCACAGAGTGTGGTTTGAGAGCTGGGTATTTTGAGTTCTTTCTGTTTCTCTTGAGAAGGGAGGCCAAAAGGAATACTGATGCTATATATGTTTTTTCATAGAATGCCAGGTCTATTTTCTCCCCTGGCATTTTGTTAAATGTTCTGTACCAGGTTTACATCACCTTGTGTGTGTGGTGTGGTGGGTGTGTGTGTGTATGTACGTATGTGTGTGTGTATGTGTGTGCCCAAGTGTGGAGGTGAAGGGGTAAATCCTTAGACATTGTTAGCTTTCTTAATTCATTCTCAAGCACTGGGTAGATTCATCCCTTCCTTCAAAGAAGTCATCTCTCTCATTTTCCTCATTCAGGAGCATTTTTTGCTGTTATTCCAACAAGTTTAAGGACATCCATTCAACTTGTTTCTCTCTCAATTTGTGATTTTGTATGAGAATTCTCAGTAAGTTTAGACTCACCCATTGGCTTGGAGGAGAGAGCTGTATGGGGCATCAAACAGTGACTGGCTCTGCCCCAGAACCTTCTGTTATTTTCCTAGCTTTCTTTCAGAGTTATTGCTTTGGGTTAAGCTTTGTTTCCTGCTTATTTTTGTTTTATTTTGTTTATAATTGTTTTGCCTGTTTGGGAAATGTATTCTGTGACGTAGTTTTCATCCTCTGTCTTAACCTGAAAGTCAGTACTAAGATTTTTGTCCTAAGCCCAGAATGTTCTTATTGCCTTTGAAAATGATGTGTTGACCCTGTGGGGAAGCTCTCTAGAGGTATAGATGACTGTGTGAGCTAGGCTTATCTTAAGGACATTTTAGTGAACACCCACTGGCTTTTATTTTTTTACTTTATCCCTTATCATTGTCTTTCTTTCTTTCTTTCTTTCTTTCTTTCTTTCTTTCTTTCTTTCTTTCGTTTGTCACCAGTTACAAGCTAGATAAGAAGGAACATTCACACCTCACTGACTTTCTTTTTTACTAGGACATTCTTGTTTTTAATCTTGATTTATTTTTCCTTACTCTGAGGAGGCTTACGTAGCTGAAGAGAGAGAGGAACATTCAGATAAGATGCACTCTCAAGATTATTTTAAAACCCAGCATCTTTAATGTTTTTAAAGCACACTTAAAACAAACAAACAAAAAAACAAAAGAGTAACTAAAATCAAATCTTCTTAAAATTTGAAGGTGATTTTCTTTCCAAAATGTGTTTCCGTAGGAACTTGCACTGATTTGGAAGATAAAATTACATCACATCAACATCCCCAGATAAAAAGTTAATTTTCTGTTTTACTTCCAAATCCTATTAAATAAACAAGATTTAGGCTTTCTTTGTGAATACATACTGTTCACATGTGCAAATAAAGAAGCCAGTATTAGATTTTTCTGCTGAATCCTTCAATGCATGTAGAGTGTTGCTTGGGAAACCTGCCTCAGGGTGGCTATGAAGAGTAAATTAGCAAATATATAGAAAGCACTTAATGAGCACTTAATAAATATTGTCTGTGACTTCTACTGCTGCTGTTATTGTTATATCATCCAATGGAAATTTCCAGATGTGGACTTGTTCTTATCAAATGTTCTCTTTGAAGTCATTAATTCCTTAAATGAGATTTTTGCATGATATTAAAAGTACAAACTTTATGGACTTTACATCAGAAGTTTTTTCCAGAACATGTTATTTTGTTGGTTACGATGGAATGTAAGTGAAGCCAGTGGGCTGTGATTGAGATAGGTCTCAAAAGCATCCTTTGTACCATCTCCAGGAAGTCAGCCTGTGTCACAAGGCCCAGAGCAGTAAGAGATCCATATATAAAACAGCACATTCGTAGCACCTCCATGAGAAATGCCACTGGAATTGAGGATTTGTTTGGTTATATCCTTGGTTTCAGTCTTGATCCTACTCCTGTGCAGATTATTATTTTTGCATGATATCCTAGATTTCAATCTTGACCCCACTCCTGTGTGGCTCATCATTTTTACATTGCATTTCTCCAAGAATTTGAGTCTCTTTACTCTCAGGAAAATTATATGTGGAATCTTTTTTATAAGAAGATCCTATACCAAGCCATTCACAAGAGGGAAGGTATGTTAAGCATAGCATCCTAGCTCTGGATTATTTTAAGTAAAAATCCATTTTACTTTATTTCATATTTCTTCTTTATATTGCTGCAATTTTTTCTTTTTTTTTTCTTTTTTTCTTTTTTTTTTTTTTTTTGAGTTGGAGTCTCATTCTGTCGCTCAGACTGGAGTGCAGTGGCTGCTCCCGGCCACCGCAGTCTCCACCTGCTGGACTCCGGCGGTCCTTCCGCCTCAGCCTTCCAAGTAGCTGGAACTACAGGCGCTCGCTACCACACCCGGCTGATTTTTTGAATTATTGTAGAGATGAGGTCTCGCCAAGTTGGCCAGGCAGGTCTCGAACCCGCGGGCTCAGGCAATCCATTCACCTCAGCCTCCCAAAGGCGCGGGATTACAGGCTGAGCCACCGAGCCCGGCCAATTTTTTCATACCATCCATCCTGCTCAAGTGTAGTCCTTACACTTGAGCATTTGGGACAATCTGAATGTTTGTTAGAAGCGCAGAATCTCAGGCCCCAACTCAAACCTACTGAATCAGAATTTACATTTTACCAAGATCCCCCAAAATCCATATGCACATTAATGTTTAATGATACAGTATTGATGTAACTGAGATGTGTTAATAGGGGAAGTCATAACACTCAAGAGAAAAATTGATTTAAAAGAACTGTCTTTTTTTTTTTTTTTTTTTTTTTTTGAGTTGGAGTCTCACTCTTTAACCCAGACTGGAGTGCAGTGGCCGCTCCCGGCCACTGCAGCCTCGACCTGCTGGGCTCCGGCGATCCTTCTGCCTCAGCCTTCTGAGTAGCTGAAATTACAGGCACATGCTACCACACCCGGCTAATTTTTTTTTGATTTATTGTAGAGATGAGGTCTCACCAAGTTGCACAGGCGGGTCTTGAACCCACGGGCTCAGGCAATCCATTCACCTCAGCCTCCCAAGGCGCGGGATTACAGGCTGAGCCACCACATATGGGGCAAAAGCTCCTCGCTCATAATTTTTTAAAAAGGCAATTTAAAATAACAACCCAATATTAATTTTCTTCTTATAGATTAGAGATGACAATATGCTGTGGGTTGTTAAGAAAGAGGCACTGGCGTTACTGGGAGTTGGGGGATGGGTGGGAATAATTCCTAGAGGTTTTTGGCATCTCTCTCAAGAGTCTATGCTTTAAGTCAGCAATTCTACTTCTAGGAATTTACCCTACAGATACGCTTACAAAGCAATGTGTTTACAATGACATTCATTGCAGCATTATTTTCAAATGGGGTCACATAAGGGTCAATGAGGGATTGGTGTAATAAACATGGGTATAATCCTAGAATGGAATATTTAACAACTGTACAAAAGGATGAGAAATTATACCTTGTACTGATTGGGGAAACTCTTCCAAATATATTGATAAGAAAAAAGAATAAAGTACAGAATAATGCGTATGATTTTTTGTGTGTAGACAAAGAGTCAAAACAAAAAATGTATATTTGAATTAGCCTACATGGACCAAAAAAAAAAAAAAGTTTGCAAACACACAGAAGAAGCAAATTAGGTATTTGCAATCCATGTAACTAATGAGAGCTTGCCAGGACATGAATGAAACTTCTAAAACTCTGTGGGAAAATGACAGGTAATGCTCTGGGGAAAAAAGTAGACAAAAGTTTTTGACCAGGCTGTACATTATTGAACAAGCTATTCATAAAAGAGAATTTCAAAGCAACCAGTAAATGTATGAAAAGTGTTCAATGTGATTAATAATAATGCAAATTTATCCCAAGAGAAGCTATCACTATACACCTACCAAATGGCCCAAAATACAGCTTCTTGCAATAGCAAGTGAACCAGGGACTTGTGTACATACTGGTGGAGTGAAAATTGATGTAACTCTTTAAAAAACCATTTGACATTTTCCACTGAAATTGAACACTCACATGTCCCATGAGCAATCGCAATTCCAGGTATATATCCATTGGAATTGTGTCTTCCTATGCACTAGAAAACAGGCACAAAAATGCTCTTATGAGCATTATTTGCAACAGCCCCAGATTAGAAATAAACCAAATGTTTAGCAACAGTAAAATAAACATGACTATACAGTATTTTAAAAATCCTGGAAAATAGTAGATGTTGGCAAGGATTTGGAGAAATTAGAACCTTTGTGCATTGCTTGTGGGAATGTAACAGTTTGGCCATTCTTCAAAAAGTTAAGTATAGAATTATCATATGATCTAGGAATTCCACCTTTAGATATATTTCCAAAAGAATTGAAAGCAAAGACTAAAAATACTCATATGGCAGTGTTCCTATCAAAACTATTTATAGTGGACAAAAGGTAAAAACTCAGGTGTTCACCCACAGAAAATGGATAAGCCATGTACATAAAATGGAATATTATTTGGCCCTAAAAAAGAATGAAATTTTGATTTTTACTAGAACACAGATGAAGCTTAAAAACATTATGCTTAGTGAAATAGGCCAGTCCTAAAGGACTAATATTGTATGGTTCCACTTACATGATATGATTCACAGCAACTGAAAGTAGAGGTTATGAGGGACAGAGGGGAAGTAAGTGTGGGGAATTATTTAAGGGGTAGAGAGTTTTTGCTTGGGATGATGAAAATGTTCTGAAAATAGATAGTGGTTGTAGTTAATCAACATTGTGAATCTACTTAATGCCACTGAATTGTACACTCAACATGGTTAAGATAGTAAATATTATGTTATCTGTACTTTAACATAATAAAAAACAAATTATAGTATGTTCATACAAAATAATATTATACAGTGAAGAAAATGAATACACTTTAATTACACTTCACAGGACGAATTGCTCAAATATAATGCTGAGTGAAGGAAGCCATATACAAAATAATGCATGCTATTAATTGTATGTACTCATTGATATAAAGGACACATAGGCAACACCAAGTCATAGTGTATGGGGATGCAGCTAAAGAGATTACAGTAAGAAGAAGAGCAATGGAGGAATTGCCCCACTAGGTAGGTTAGTAGCTTTCCTTAATGGGAATGATGAAGAGGGCCCATGAAGGGTCTTCTGGGAGCTGGTATTTTATCTCTTGTTCTAGGTATTCACTTTGTAATGATTTATGCACCTTTATGTATGTATATTATATATCTTGAACACATATTTTTTAAAGAGGAAATGAAAAACGTTATATGAGATAAATATAAAAACAAATATGTCTTTAGTATAAGTATTAAATGTGATTTATCTTCAGAATCCAACATTCTATGTGAAGTTCCACCTTATAACCCTGCTTTTTGACCTAGGTCATAAAATATTTAGCATTTAATTATTACAAATAAAAAAGAAAATATAAAGGAAGATAGGTTTATTTGTTTCTTTTTCAGACTGAAAACTGCTTTGCCAAGGCCTGATCAGGGTAACAGCTCTCCCCACAGAGAGGCCTCAGAGCAAACCAATATAACTTCCTTGATTGGATCACACATTAAATTTCTGAATAAAGCCATTTACCCAGAAAGGATCAGAAAGCATTGGTGTGCAGGAAGATTAAGCTGCTGTGTTGAGAATATCTCTAGCTACCCTTGACCTCTCGGACAACTAGTTCTTTCTTGGTCTGTATGCCTTGTTCAAATGTCCCTTTTCATGGCTACACAAAAATTAATAAACTTTCTAAACGCAAAAATCCTATTTGAGGGTATAATGGCATTACAAATTAAATAAGTTTTAGAATAAACAGCATCAGCATGTTTCTTTCAAGACCATGTTTAGCACTCAAAGCAATGTCATCTTAGGAATCTATAAAATAGCTAATCAAGTATTTACAGCTTGGAAAAAGGTATGTTTTAGAGATGTCATGGTTTATATTTGGGCATCTCTTCTTCACTTAAAATTACTGGGACTTCTAATTTGTATTAAAAATGTAAGTAAAACTGAAACTCTTTTTGATGCAATTTTTTCTGTTTTCTCTCTTGTGCTATCGTTTTAATTTTAAAAATCTTTTAAACATAGACACTATGAACTCCATTCAGTAAATAATTCAGCAGCAAAAATCCAATCTTTGAAAGTGTATGCAAAATGCAAGTGTTTGTTTACTAGATCCCTTTAAACTTTCAGACTTATTTTACCAAAAACCTTTACACACTAAAGAACAAAGTTCAAGACAAATAATTCAATAAGGTAGCCCTTCTCTCTGCTTCTTATTTTGTTTCCAAAGAGACTTTGGCCTAAAAAGAAAAACCCTCAAAATTATAGGTAAATTTTGTATGAAGATGTTTTCAAGTATTATTTTATTCATATTGCCTTTTACTTTTCCTAATTTTTCTTTTAAATTAACAAATAATAATTGATATGCTTGTCATTCAACAAATAAGTACTTCCATTTAGAAGTCTACTTTCCTTTTATACTTCAAAGTCCTTTGATTTGTTCTCCATCTGTTTATTGTTGGTGTATAGAAATGCAACTGTCTTTTGCAAGTTTACCTTATACCCTAAGATTTTGCCAAATTCCTTTATTAGTGCAAGGAGGTTTTTGAGAGATTCTCTTGGGTTTTCAAGTATAAGATTGTGTCATC
>CAUYQG010276789.1:0-31310 GCA_963574415.1 Tarsius wallacei | reverse complement strand
ATACCCTTCAAGACCGGGCTCGGTGGCTCAGCCTGCAATCCCAGCACTTTGGGAGGTGGAGGTGAGTGGATTGCCTGAGCCCACAGGTTCGAGACCTGCCTGGGCAACTTGGCGAGACCTCATCTCTACAATAAATCAAAAATTAGCTGGGCGTGGTAGCGCGTGCCTGTAGTTCCAGCTACTTGGAAGGCTGAGGCGGAAGGATCGCCAGAGCCCAGCAGGTTGAGGCTGTGGTGGCCGGGAGAGGCCACTGCACTCCAGTCTGGGCGACGGAGTGAGACTCCAACTCAAAAAAAATATATATCCTTCAAAAATGAAGAATAAATAATGAAATTTCTTAAAGAAATAAAAGTAAGGGAATTCATCATTAGTACATTTCTACCTCAATAAAGGCTAAAGGGAAATAATAGCAGATGGAAACCTTGACTCCTTAGAAAGGAACAAAAAAAGTGTCAGAAAGTATAAGTATATAAAAAAATACAAAAGACTTTCTTCTATCTTTTTCTTAATCTCTTTATGGCTATGAAAGCAAAAAATAACAACATTGCGTTGGTGGTACAACACAGGTAGTTGTAATACATAGAAGACCGATAGCAGTCTCCCTTTATCCATAGTTTTGCCTTCTGTGGTTTCCGTTATCTGTGGTCAACCAAGATCTGAAAATAATAAATGGAAAGAAAATTCCAAAAAAAAAAACCAATTCGTAAGTTTTAAATTGTACACCGGTCTGAGTAGGGTGATGAAATCCCATACTTCCTGGTCCATTCTGCCTGGGATGTGAATCACCCCTTTGTCTAGCATATCCACACTTACACGCTAACAACATAGCCATTTAGTAGCCCACCCAGTTATCAGATCGACTGCCACAATACCACAGTGCTTATGTTCAAGTCACCCTTATTTTACTTAATACCCCAAAGTCCCAAAGCACAAGAGTAGTGATGCTGGCAATTTGTATACTCCAAAGAGAAGCTGTACAATGCTTCCTTTAAGGGAAAAGGTGAAAGTTCCTGACAATAAGGAAAGGAAAAAAAGTTGTAGACTGAGGCTGCTAAGAGCTATAGTAAGAATGAAACTTCTATCCATGAAATTGTGAAGAAGAAAAAAGAAATTCATGCTAGTTTAGCTGCGGCACCTCTAACTACAAAAGTTATACCCACAATCCATGGTAAGTTTTGGGTTAAGATAGAAAGGCATTAAATGTATGGGTAGAAGGCATGGACAGAGACATGGTCCAATTGGCAGCAACTGGGCTAGTACTATCTGTGTTTTCATGCATACACTGGGTGTCTTAGCACATATTCCACACGGATAAGGGGCGACTGCTGTACAAAGGGCAAAGGGGCAAGATATGAGCCACTTCATATGAAATACATAGGTTCTGCATTTCTTGTGAAGTGGCACAGTATTTATTGCATGTAGACTGGGAATAGTTCAGGGCGTGTACTATAATTCCTAGAGCAACCATTAAAAATAATTCAAAGACTATAACTAAAAAGTCTAAAAAAATTAAAATTTTTAAAAAAAATTTCAAGTAATCTAAAAAGAATAAGAAACACAAGAACATAAAAAACACAAAATAAAAACATAGGGAACAAAGGAACAAGAAAGAGAAGAGAAGCACAAACCCAAACATATTAAAGGACTAATTATTTCACTAAGAGGTAGTGATTATCAAAATGAGTTTTTTTTTAAACAAGCAAGATCCAATTTATGCCATCACAATCTTTTGTGACATTCTCTTGACACATTTATATACAGACACAGGTTAAAGGTAAAAGGACACTACCTTAAGCCATGTGATCAAAGTCAACATCAGTAGTGACAAATCATATTGATACTATGTATCTTCGATAAGATATGATGAGAAGGGCACTTTACCTATGTGGTCTCTCTCCCCAAAACATATTACTTCAGTCTAATCAGGTAAATCCCAACTGAGGGGCATTCTTTGGTCTATTAATCCTCAAAACGTGCAAGGTCATCAAAAAACAAGGAAATCCTGAGTAACTGTCATAAACAAGAGGAGACTAAAGACACACGTCTATTAAATGAAATGGGGAATCTTAAACAGTATCTTGGAACAGAAAAATAATATCAGGAGAAACTGATAAAATATTAATAAGTTATGAACTTTAGTTAACAATAATGCATCAATATTAGCTCATGGTGAAAAATGTATCACACTAATGAAAAATAGTAACAGGAAAACCTGGGTGTGAATTATACCGAAACTCTCTGTACTGTCTTCACTATAATAACGTAAATGTGAAATTGTTCTAAAATAAGAAGGTTATTTTTTAAAAGGATAATGAGAAAATATCATAAATAGCATTATGACAATACACATGACACTCAGATGAAATGGAATTTGTTGAAAAACACAAATGACCAAAATGACCCAAGAAGAAAGAGAAAACCTGTATAATTCTACATTAACTTTTTCCGAATTTAATTTATGATTTAAAATACTCCCAGACAGAAAACTCCAGGCCTAAATGGCTTCTGAGGTGAATTCTATCAAACATTTAAGAAATATGAATCATGTCAGTCAGAAAGCAGAGTTTAAGAAGGGATCATTTCTCAACACATGTTCCAAGGTCATTGTTACTCTGATCCCAAACTGAGACAAATATTTTACAAGAAAAGGCAATGTTAGACAAACAACATTCATGAAAAAAATTCTTCACAAAATTTAACAAACAAAATCAAACAGTATATGAAAAGGATAATACGTTGTAATCAAGTGAGATTTAATTCCAAGATACAAAGTTGGCTTAATATTTTTATTTATTTGTTTGCTTGTTTTTGTTTTTTGGATTTACCTCAAGAAGGCAAAAAGTTGATTTAGTGTTTGAAAGTCAATCAATGTAATTCGCCCTATTAATAATGAAGAAAAATCAGAATAGATGTAGAAACGGCGTTTGACAAAATTCAACATACATGAAAAAAACTGTCAGCAAACAGGTAATGAAGGAAAATTCTTTAAATTAGTATAGAATATTGACAAAATCCCCATTGTTAATATCACACACAGTGGTGGTGTAAGATCAGGAAGATCTTTCTACTTAAGATCAGGAATAAGGCAGAAATGTCCAATATCACTATTTCAATTCAGCATTGTACTTAATGCCCTTCCCAGTCCTAGCCAGTAAAACTACCAAGACAGTAAAACTGTCCTGGCAAGTAAAATAAGGCAAGAAAAAGAAATAAAGCACATACAAACTGAAAAGAAATATGTAAGCTTGTCTTTATTTGCAAGCAAGGTCATCAAAAAACAAGAACAAGAAGTGTGTATCTATAAAACACTAGGGAATCTCCAATAAAAGAACTAGAACCAATTAATCCCTGAATTTAGTAAGGTCAGTATTCAAAGTCAATATGCAAAACTCAATTGTATTTCTGATTATTAGCCATAAATAGTTGTAAAGTGAGAATGTTTTAAATTCCATGTACAATTGCATCAAAAAATAAAAATACTAAGGAATAAATTTTAGATAATATGTACAAAATCTGATCATTGTAAACAACAAAATCTTGACTAGGTAAATTAAAGACCTAAATAAATAGAAAGATTTACCATATTTATGGAGTGGAAAACTTAATATTGTTAAGTTGTTAAAGTGGTAATTCTGCCCAAAGAACTCATAATCAAAATCCTAGCAGGCTTCAAAAAAAATATTGGCAGACTGATTGTAAAGTAAATATACAGAAAGGCAAAGAACCTTTCAAACAATTTTGAAAGAGAAAAACAAGTTTGGAGGACTTATACAATCTAACTTCAAGAGTTAGCTATTTAGCTACAGTAAACAAGAAAATGTGGTATTGATCCAAGAATAGACCTATAGATTAATGGAAGACACTAGAGAGTCCAGAAATATACTCACACTTATACGGTCAATTGATTTTCAACAAAGGTGCAAAGTAATTCATTGGAGAAAGGGCAGCCTTTTCAACAAATGGTGCCGGAACAACTTGATATTTGTATGGAAACAGAATGAACCTTGACCCTGACCTCACACCATATACAAAAATTAACTAGAAGCAGACCTAAATGTAAAAGCTAAAATTATTAAATTTCTAGTAGAAAAAATGGAATAAAATCCCTGTAATATTAGGTTAGGGAAAGATTTCTGAAAATGAACCTGCCCCCAAAAATATCCATAAAAATTTGTAAGTGGACTTTATCAAAATCAAAAACTTCTGTATATCAAAAGATAAGAGTTAAGAATAAGAAAAGGCAAGCTACACTGAGGGAAAATATTTGAAAACACGTATCTGATAAAAAGCTCATACCCAGGATATATAAAGAACTCTTAAAATCAATAATAGAAAAGCAAACAACCCAATAAAAATGGACAAAAGGTTTGTACAGATACTTAACAAAAGTAGATATATCAATGAACAATAATCACATGACAAGAGACTCAATAGCATTAGTCATCAGAAAAATGCTATTTAAAAACAGACTGAGATACCTCTATACACCACTAGAATGGCTAAAATACACTGCCAATATCAATTGTTGGTGAGAATGTGCAACATCTGGAATTCTCAGATATTGCTAATGGAACTGCAAAAATCACTTTGAAAAACTGTGAGATAGTGTCATAAATGTAAACATACACTCATCATGCAATTCAGCAATTTTACTATTAGACATATACCCACAAGAAATGAAAACATATGTCCACACAAAGACTTGTATGTGAATGTTCACAGCAGTATCTTCCTCAAACTGAAAACAACCAAAATATCTATCAACTGGTGAGTGGATAAACAAACTGAGGTATATCCACACAATGGAATAATACTCAGCAATAAAAATTAATGGAATATTGAGATACACAACATGGAATTTTAAAAACATGGGATAAGTGAACATAGTTAAACACAAAAGACTACAAACTGTATGATTCCTTTCATGAGCACTCCTGGGAAAAATAAACCTGTGGTGACAGTGACAGAGAGTGGATCAATGGTTGCTGGAGGTGAGGATCTTTGGGGGGAATTAATTACAAAGGGCAAAAGTAAAATTTTAGGGTTACAAAGTGTCCTAGGTCTTGACTATGGTAGTGGTTAGGTAAATACAAACAATTGCCAAAACTCATAAAACTATACACTTAAAAATACATTTTATTTCATTTTATTTTATTTATACCTCCATAAAGTTAGGGCAAAAAAATTTAAACATAAAAAAATGGGCAAAGGACATAAACAATTGCTTATGAAGGAAGAACATAAAATTTTTATCTATTTTAATTTTTTGAGTTGGGTCTCACTCTGTCGCCCAGGCTGAAATGTAGTAGTATGATCACAGCTCACTGCAACCTTTACCTCCTGGGCTCAAGTGATCCTTCTACCTTGGTTTCCTGAGTAGCTGGGACTACAGGCATGTGCCACCTCACCCAGCTAATTAAAAAAAAAATTTTTTTTTTTGTGGGGACAAGTTCTCACTATGCTGTCCAGGCTACTCTTGAACTCCTGGGCTCAAGCAATCCTTCTACCTCGGCCTTCCAAATTGCTGGGATTAAAGGTTGTGCCCAGTCTGAAACTTTTAAACATGAAACATATGCAACTTCAAGCCTCCCAAAGTGCTGGGATTAAAGGCTGTATCCCGCCTGAAACTTTTAAACATGAAAAATATGCAACTTCAAAAGGAATTATGGACAAACCAAAACAGCAATGAGTACCTATGCTTTTTTCTACCAAATTAGCAAGAATTTTAAACGGCAATATTAAATGCTGGCAAAAAGCACTCCCATGAACATCCCTTGTAAGAGTAAATTAACACCTTTCTGAAGTGCATTTTAGCAATATGTAATGTAAACCTTAAAAATGTTCAAACTCTTTGACTTAAGGGTTGACGAAACATCATGCAGCCACTGAAAATTAATTTTGAAGTTTTTTTATGACAAAAAATGCTCCTGATAATAATAATCTGTGAGAAAACCAAACATAATTTATACCTCATATGGCCTCAACTATGTTAAGTATGTATGTGAGTGTGTGTATGTGCATGCACAATAGAAATTCTGTAAGGAAATATATCAAAATATCAATAGTAGCTCTCTCTGCCTATTACAATTATGGGTAGTTCATTTTCTTCTCTATGGTTTCCCTCATTTTCCAGTTTGAGCATGCAAGGCTTTTAAAATCGGCACGAATAAACACAATTTTCAAAAAAAAATCAGCACACAATTTTGTTAAAAATCACATGAACAACCACCTTTAACTAAAGTCACAAAGATTCAACTGATTTTTTTTTTTTTTCATTCTTAGAAGTGCCCAGTGGCTCCCTTTATTGCCTCAGGCAGCTGTCCTTCTGGGCTCAGACATGGGGAGCCAAATATTATTCCCAATCCATCTTTCCCATCCCATGAAACCATGTACAGATTTATGGCAGCATGTGACTCCATCCATGGAGAGGGGTAAGAAACATACAGATATGCCACACTGTTTGACAAGTCTCTAATCCATTCAACAGATGAGGAGTGTCAGAGGAGGCAGCAGAGAGACAGACCAGGAATAGGGGTCAGTGGGAATTCATGGGCTTTTGCCCAGGTCACAGACCCAAACCAATCACAGACCCAGAGTCCCTTCATTGATGGGGAGTCCAGATACCTTAGAACAACCACCCTGCAATTTGCCATAGGCACATACTGAGTCAGCTTCCCAAGGAAACTGGTGCTTTTTCATGGGCTTTCATGCGGGCAGGAATGCAGGCAATGCATTGGTTTGAAATATGGACTTCTCACCACTAAAGCCAAGCTGGTACTGCCCTGCTAAGTATCCAACCTGCCAACAACAGAGGCCAGTGCTAAGCCCTCAGTCCAGTCCCTTTCTCCAGGTGGACTCTGCAGGCACCTGGAAAAGATTACACTAGGCCCCTGCTATCATGGAGGGGGCAGGGATTTGTCTTGACAAGTAATGTATTTATCCCAAATACAAATCTGCCTTCCCTGCCTGAGATGCCTCTGTCATTACCATCATTTGTGGGCCTCCAGAATTTGTCTCCATCACCATGCTATCCCATGCAGTACAGCCTTTAAACAAGGGATTCATTTGTTTGTGAAGAAGGTGAGGCAATGGACTCAGTCCACAGAATTCAATCATCTTTCCACACTTCTTGTCACCCAAAACAGCTGATGTGATGTAACGGCTGAATACTTTGCTGATGACTCAATTACAAGACAGTTGGCTGAGAGAAAATATCCCGTGAAGTTAGGATGCTGTTCTACAGATGCATTATGTGACTTAATCCAGCTGTGGTAGCCCAAGGAGAAGAACACCAAGGACTGAGGTTCCATAAAATGGAAGGTTGGGGGCCAGGTGCAGTGGCTTACACCTGTAATCCCAGCACTTTGGAAGGCTAAGGTAGGAGGACTGCTTGAAGCCAGGAGTTCGAGATCAGCTTGGGCAATACAGTGAGACCCACTCTCAAAAACATAAACAAATTATCTGGGTGTGGTGATGTGTGCCTGTAGTCCCAGCTACTCTGGAAGCTACTCTGGGCGGGAGGATCACTTGAGGCCAAGAGTTTGAGGATGAAGTGAGCTATGATTGTGCCACTGCAATCCAGCCTTGTCTCTAAAATAAATAAATAAATAATAAACAAAAGTTTGGGTACCTTACCAGGCGAACAATGCTGTCCAGCAAAGATGCTGCCAGAGAAAAGAAGGGAGACAGAATGAACAGTGGAGGAAGGATCTCATGACCAGTTAGACTAATGCAAGTTTTAGCAGCTCTACTGTACTTGGTTTCTATTTTTCTGTTTCCTTATATAAAAATCACTGATTATAAGGCCTGGCTTGGTGGCTCAGTCTGTAATCCTAGCACTTTGGGAAGCCGAGGAGAGTGAATTGCCTGAGCCCACTTGTTCAAGACCAGCCCGGGCAACTTGGCAAGACCTCGTCTCTAAAATTTAAAAAAAAATCAAAAATTAGCCAGGCATGGTAGTGCACACCACACCTGTAGTTCCAGCTACTTGGAAGGTTGAGGCAGAAGGATCGCCAGAGCCCAGCAGGTCGATGCTGGGGTGGCCGTGAGTGTGCCACTGCACTCCAGCCTGAGCAATGGAGAGAGACTCCAATTAAAAAAAAAATCTCTGGTTATAGCTAGCATTTTAGATTTTAGGTGGGGCATAAATGAATTGTCACCTCCCTGCAATAATATGGCTGCTGGCAGGACTTTAGTTGCTCTTGTTTGGAGAATGGAAGGTTTCCATCTGGAAAAGGACGCAGAGGCTCAGAAGGGTGGACTGCAATGGATAGTCCTCATCTGTCCATCCAGACCCACTTTCCGCCCTTCTGTACTCTGCATGGTGCCCTGGTGGGCTGCTTCCACAGGCCCCTTGTGCTCCTGCCTACTGGTTGGGTTTGACCCATGTGAGGTACCCACAGGACATTGAAAGATGAGCTATTTATTCCTCCAGCCCCCTCCCTGCAGGGATTACATTTTAGTTGGGCGACCCTCTCCTTGTTGGGCGACATTCTCCTTCAGCTACAGCTCTTGTCCATTTCAGTAACTGCTCCCTCTCTTACCCCTTGAGGTCTAGGAGTGATCATGGCTTCCCACTGCTTCTAGCCCTGCAATGCTTCCTCAACTACTGACCTCGCTAGATCCTGCCTTCATCTGGGTAAAAGATCCTTTCGTAAACTCACATGAGTCACTCTTTTTAACATGTCATGTTTTCTGCCTGCACTCTAACCAATGTATGTCCAAATTAAGAAAACTACAGGCAGCACACAGAATGTTTTCATCACCCCCAAAACTTCCTCATGTTTCTCCTTTGGAGTCACACCATCCCCTTACCCCTAATTCTGTCAACCACTGATCTCTTCTTCATCCTTATTGTTTTGCCTTTTCCAGAATGATATAAATAGAAGAGATTCTAAACATGTGGGTTAAAAGGTTTCAGTAATAACAGAAAACATATCCCAGAGTGCTACTTCTCCACTTCCTATAATTTGGACTAAATGGCTTATTTTCTGTTTGCCTAGCTTCTGCCAGGCTACTAATGTTACCAGCATGAATGAGAAAATTCTCCACAGGAGACGTTCCTGAGTGAAGACCTGCTTGTATAACGGATGGATAAAGTAGTCTCCATGAATATGCAAGTTACAAGTTAGAGTGTTTAGTCCATCCTCTCAACTCTTCCTTCACCCTCATCATATTTAAACACTGGTTTCATTTATAACAGATCTATTTTATATAAAACGTTAGGCAACATTGAAAAGCACAGCATGTTAGTAATAAGGTCAAGGTAGTGGTTCAATTAAAGGCTGCCATTTCATTAAGACACACACACATACATGGAAAATAGCTTTTAAAGGCCCTAAAATATTATTTGGATCAAGATTTTATACCTCATTATCAAGCTGTTAGGACTTTTACCTAAAGCCCTAGACATTGAGTATTTTTTTAAATATCAGACTCAAAAATATATCTTTTTCTTTTGTACTGCCCACACTTAAATTGGAGAGTAAGAATAATCTCTCAAATCATTTTGTTAGGCTTGATGTTTTAGATTTTATTTTACTTTCTTCTTTCCTGTATTATATATTTGCCTTTAGGGGAAAAAAAGGGCATGTATTTTTATAATTGTCTTTCTTAAATTAGAGTGCAGTAAACTTGACTTTTTCTTTTGGTATAGTTTTATGATTACATTAATATATTCATGTAAATTCCTACACTCAGGACACAGAAAAAGTCTCCCTCATGCTGCACCTATGGAGACACAGCCTCCTCTCACTCCTGACCCTGGCAAGTCACTCTCTCATCCTGACTGTTTTGCCTTTCCCAGAATGTCAAACAAATAGAATCCTATAGTAGCAACCTTTGAGACTGGTTTCTTTCACTTAGCATAATGTCTTTGAGATTTATCTGTGTTGTACATATCAACATGGTTTATTCCCTTTTATTAATGAAAAATATTCCATTGTTCAGCTTTACCAGCTTGTTTATTCATTTACCTGCTCAGTTACACTTGGGTAGTTTCCAGTTTGAGGTGATTATAGAGCTCCTATTAAAATTTGTGTACAGGTTTTTTAGTGAACTCAATTCATTTTTTAAATACAAAAAGCACACAAAATTTGCCCAATACAAATATACTCTTCCTGGTTAATTAACAAAAATATTAAATCTAAATTTAGAAGGTGAATTATGGTTTTTTGTGATGCTCTGAGTGCAACGGTAGAGACAGGGAGGCTCTCTTCCAGTAATGCCAGGCTTTCTGACTCCACCACTTTCTCCTTGGAGCTTGAGAGAACAGCAAAAGAAAAAGGAACGTCGGCCCTGCCCAGTGGGCCAGAGAAACTCCCAGTGTCACTCACTGCATGGCACTATTCCCCTCCTTAATTCATTTTTCTCAGTCTAATATTTCATGGTAGGATTAAGCAGATTATCTCTTCTTGGTAGAATACATTAATTGGTCATAAGTCCTTAACAATCACCATTTAATTTCAAGAAACAAGTTAAAAACAAATAATGGTGACAGTATGAGGAACCCAATGTTCTCTCTAAAACTATACAGAACATTGTATAGAAATGCTTATGTACAACAGAAATCTAGATTGATGGAACAGAACAGAAAACATAAATTGGACCAAACTATGAATAAAAATTTAATATATAGCAAAACAAACATTAAAAACAATGGGAAAAGAAAGGACTATTTAATACATGGTGTGGAAAATAGATTATTTGGGGAGAAATTATTTTTATTTGGATACCCATCTTATACTAGGATGAATTAAAGTGTTTTGTTTTAAAGAATAAGAAAAACAAAACAAGCAGAGTAGAATAGACTTGGTAAGAGTAGAATAGACTTATCAAGCATGGGTAAGAATGATGAATTTATAGATCTTAAGCAATAGAAGACATTTGAAAAGAAGTTTAATGTATTTAATTATATTAAAATGTAAGCTTCAAAATAATTAGGTATCCTGTAATGAGAGGAAAATAGTAAGCTGAGAAAAATAGCTGCAGCACTTACACCAGAAAAGAGTCATCTTTTAATAATTATCTAATTTTTAAAATATTAAGCAAAAAAGTGATAAAAAACAATAGAAACAACTATGAGTAGGGTCACTAGTCAATTAAGACGTGAAAAGAATTCATATCAGAGAAGACTCAGACACATGGAAATGGCCAGCCTCCCAGTATCACACCAAGAAATACAAATTAAAACAATAGCAAGGTACCACTTTATACTTCATAAGTTATCAATATTTTAAAACGATGTTAATATTCAATGCTAGAAAGACTGTGAAACTAGAACACTCACACAACATTGACAGCAATGTAAATTACTACTCATTTGAGAGAAGAATTTGGCAATCCTTATAAAAACTCACAAAAGCAAGAGATGAAATCAGCGAGGTGATAGAATAGGAGACTCTAGGCTTCACTGCTCCCACAGGAAGTTCAACCAGCAACTATCCATAGACAAGATCACCATGGTAAAAACACCCCAAACTGGAAATAAGCCTGAGTCATTTGTGTGGTTCACAGAACAAAATAAAAAGCACATTAAAAGGGTTGGAAAAATGGTCACACTTTAAGTGTGTTACTCCTTCCTATTCCCCTAAGTTGGCACAGTGCCACACAGGGAGTATTCCCCAGGAACCATGGTTTCTACAGAGAGAAGATAACTCGAGGTGAATACCCTGCTTCCATGGCATTCCAAGATGCTTCCCAGGAAGGTCACAGCCATCTCACTTCAAAGGGAACACAGAGGGAAATGATCTGGCTAGATCATCTGGAGTCAGGTAGAAACAAAACAAGAAGACAGAGCCCACAGCAACCAGGACACAGATCTTAGTGGTAGCTGTGTGTGCCTGCCAACGATGGTGCCCATTCACAGGTACCACCTAGCAGCATATCCTGCAAAGATGACCTGATCATTCCCAGAAGTGAAGAGAAATTCTACCTGGCTTGAATCTCTGAATGACCAGTCTCCAGGACATGCCCTACCCTGGAGCTCTGCCCTGGAAAGAAAATGACTACCGTGGTGAATTTTGGAAAAGAGCAGGGGCTAGATTTGCCATACCCAGGAGTATAAACAGCGTTCAGCCTAGCCTCAAGCCCCTACCTAAGGTTCCATATAGGAAAGAAGCCAAACCTCAATTGAGCATTTCTACTGAGCAAAGCAGTAGGTCCCATCCATTCCAGTCAGTGATTCCACCTTACCTTGGCAGTCCTTCTTCAAGCCTGTTTAACTTCTGAACCCAAATAGCAGTACCACCTAGCCAGGAAATCTAACCTGTAACCCAGTCCAATCTGAGGTAATTGCAGTGCCCATCCAGCAGCTCAACTTGTCTCCAGAGCCCATCCAGCTGCCCCATTCAAACTCAGAGCAAAGGCAATATCCCAGCCATCTAGAAAATCCAAAAGCAAGTTTTGCCTGCCTGTGATCATTACCAGCTTTCCCTGACAGAATCCAAGCTAGAAAAATAGTGAATATCTATCTCTGCCAAGGAATATCTGTAAAAACTGGAAAAGGTAGTTGTTTTCTCAAATGTGCAGACACCAAGACAACGGCACAAGGATAACAAAGACTCATAAAATCATGACACTTCCAAAATAAATGAACACAACCCCAACAATAGATCCTAAAGAAAGGAAAATTATGAAGCAATAGGTAAATAATTCAGAATAATCTTCTTAAAGTTCAGTGAGCTACAGGGATATATGAATTTAAAAAAATAAAATTTAGGAAACAATACACAAACAAAATGAAAAGTTTGACAAATAAATAGAAACAATTTTTAAAAAACCAAATAGAAATCCTAGAAATGAAGATTACAATGACTGAACTGAAAAATGCAAAACAAAATTGCTTAACAGAAAAATGCTCAGGCTGGGCATGGTGGCTCATGCCTTTAATTCCAGTACTTTGGGAGGCTGATGTGAGAAGTTTGCCTGAGCCAAGGAGTTTGAAACCAGCCTGGGCAACATATTTTTTGTCACTACAAAAAATTAAAATTAAAAAATAAAAAAGTTAGCTGGGTGTGACAGCACATGCCTGTAGTCCCAGCTACCTGGGAGGCTGAGGAGGAAGGATTACCCGAGCCCAGAAGGTCAAGGCTGTGGTGAGCCGTGATTGTGTCACTACTCTAGTCTGAGTGACAGAATGAGATCTCAGTTTTAAACAAACAGCAAAAAAAACTCAATCAAGCTGAAGAAACAGTGAACTTGAAAATAGAGCACTTGAAATTATCCAATCGGAGGAGCAAAAAGGAAAAGGAATAAAAACCAATGAAAATAGCCTATAGAAATTATGAAACCCATCAAGAGACCTAAAAGGAATTCAAGGAGAAGAAAGAAAAAAGGGGTAGAAAACATATGTAAAGAAATGATGACTGAAGATATCCCTAATCTGAGGAAAGATGCCAATATCCCAGTACAGGAAGCACAGAAGTCTCTTATTAATTTCAATCCAAAGAGGAGTTCACCAAGACAACATAATAATCAAATTATCAAAAACCAAAGACAAAGGAAAAGTTCTAAGAGCAGTAAGAGATTAAAACACACACATACACACACACACACACACACACACACACACACACACGGGCCCATTATGACTATCAACATATTTCTCAGAAACTCTAGAGGCCAGGAGAGAATGAGATAATATATTCAAAGTGCTGAAGGTAAAAAAAAAACCTGCTAACTAAGAATACTTTACCCAGCAGAGCTGTCTCTCAGAAATGAGTGAGAAATAAAAACTTTCCCAGACAAATGACTGCTAAAGAAACTCATCACTACTAGGCCTGCCTTACAGGAATTGCTAAAGGGATTTCTTTAAGCTGAAACAAAAGATGCTAACTAATAACATAAGTGCTATAAAAGCACAAAAATTGATGACATAAGTAATACAGAGGCATATTCAGAATACTCTATGGATGTAATAAAGTATATAAAGCAATTGCATCCTTAGTACAAGAGTTAAAAAACAGCGCTATGAATAACAACTATAACTAGAATAGGTTGTCAAGAAATACACATTACAAGATTATGTAAATTCTGGCATCAAAAACATAAAATGGATGCAGGGGATAAAAGTGTAGAGTTATATGCAATTTAAGTTAAGTTGTTATCAGCATGAAATAGACTAATAAAAGTTTAAAATGTTGTGTATAAGCCTCATGGTAACCACAAAGCAAAAATCTATAGTAGATGCACAAAACAAAAGTGGAAAGAATTAAAAGCAAAACCAGAAAACAATAAACAAAATAGCAGTAGAAAGCCCTTGCCTATTGATAGTTACTTTAAAAGTAAATGAATTAAATTCTTCAATAAAAAGACATAGAGTGACTGTCTGGACCCAATTATATTCTGCCTACTAGAGACTCATTTCACTTTTAAGGACACACAGACTGAAAGTGAAGGGATGAAAAAAAGATATTCCACACAAATAGAAACCAAAAGAGAGCAAGGATAGTTATACTTACATCAGACAAAATAGACTTTAAGCAAAAACTGTAAAAAGAAACAAAGAAGGACATTATATAATAATAAAAGGGTTAGTTCAAATTCATCAAGATGATAAAATAATTGTAAATATATGCACCCAACACTGGAGCACCTAAATATATAAAGCAAATATTAAAGGATTTGAAGGGAGAGATAGATTTCAATACAATGATAATAGGGAACTTCAAAACTTCACTCTTGATAATGGACAGATCATCTAGACAGAAAATTAATAAGGGAACATTGGACTTAAATAACACTTTAGACCAAATGGACCTAACAGACATATAACAGAATATTCTGCCCAACAGCAAAACAATATACATTCGTCTCAAGAGCACATAGAACATACTCCAGATAGATCATATATTTGGTCACAAGACAAATTTTAGCAAATCTAAGAAGACTGAAGTCATATCAAGTACCTTTTCTGACTGCAATGGTATGAAACTAGAAATCAATAAGAGGAGGAATTTTGAAAAATTCACAAACACATGAAAATTAAATAATATGCTCCTAAACAACCAATTAATCAATAAATAAATCAAAAGGGAAAAATTTAAATGTCTTGAGACAAATAAAAATGGAAGTACAACATACTGAAACTTATGGGATGCAAGAAAAGTAGTTCTAAGAGGAAAGTTCATATCAATAAGTGCCCACATCAAAAAAGGAGAAAGATTCCAAATAAACAATTTAAACTTATGCGTCAAGAAAATAAAAAAGAAGAAAAAACTAATCAAATATTAGCCAAAGGAAAGAAATAATAAAGATTAGAGCAAAAATAAATGAAATAGAGATTAGAAAAACAAATGATCAACAAAACTAAGAGTTGGTTTTTTGAAATGATAACCAAAATAAACAAACCTTTAGCTAGACTAAGAAAGAAAGAGAGAGAAGACTCTAAATAGAATCAGAAATGAAAGATAAGATATTACAACTGATACCACAGAAACACAAAAATCATTTGACTATTATGAACAATTATATGCCAAAAAATAGAATAACCTAGAAGAAATGGATACATTCCTAGACATATACAACCTACCAAGACTGAATCATGAAAAAAATAGAAAATCTTATTTTTAAATTGCCAGCTCAGCTCCAAGCACAACTTCAGGCCTCGAAACATGCCACAAGGGGCAGTCCTTGGAGCCTGCGGGCTCTTCCTACAATTCTTCCTGTTGTTGATCTTCCTTGCCTCTCACCTTTTCATAGAGGCGTTTATGGACCATTCTGTCTGAGGTAGTTCCTCCCTGTTATTCTCCATGACAGTTCCCTCTTGACTCTCTTCAGAACACGAATAATGCATATTTTATGACATTATGTGTACATTTGTTTCTTGTTGGTCTCCCCATTAGCAGGTAAAGTTCTTCAAGGGTAGTAATCATGTCTTTCTTATTCTCCAATGAATCTCTAGTGTCCAACACAGTGTCTGGTGTATAATAAGTGGTCAAAAATTACTTGTTGACTGACTGACTGAACAAACATATGTAAAACTAAAAAGAGTCTAAAGACCCACATAACAGTGAAACAGTTAAACATAGTCTGGTGTGCACACCTCATGAACAAAGGTACCTGCATAATGAACATTGGTATACCTAACCCTCAATTGTACCCCACATCTTTAAGATAAAAAATTTTTAAAAATTAAAAATTAAATAAAAAAATAATCTGGTGTATAAAATTAAAGCACCCTAACAACTGATCAAGATTTAATCAAACCAGCCACTTTGAAAATGTTGTTTGTTTTCTCTGGATGGAATGTCTTTCTCCAACTTACCCATGTAAAAAACTCCTATTTACCTCCCAAAGGTTCAACTCAGTTTTATTACTCTATGGAGGTGTTACTAACTTCAGCATGAACACATTATTAAGGAAGGTTTCTGGCAACACATTGGACTTCCTCCCAACCCCCTGGTCTAATCTCATAAAAAGACTGGAATAAATCGATCAACAAAATGATTTTAAATACACAGCTGAAGTTGAAATTAAGAAAGGGAAGTCTATATATTCTAGAAGCAAGGGAGGACCCAACTCAAGAGCAGTGAGAATGTGAACTGTTGCCACAAGAACCCAGGGTTATATCAAGCCTGGACAGAACAGTGTGTGCTAAGAGCAGCCCTGAAATTTAATGTAGGCTCAAAGGGGATAGGTTTTCAATGCCCATTTGGGACTAGAAGACTAGGGATTGCACAAGATTGGGAGTAAATTTGGCACAGCTGTAGAGAGTTAGTGAACCAAAATAGATTCTAGAAAAATAGTTAGAATGTAGCCCAAAGAGATAGAGATATGGAAAACATTTATAAAAAATAACTGAAGAGACATGGAAGATGAAATAAGAAGGTAATGGGAGTTCTAGAAGAAAAAAATAGTGATAATAAGGTGTGGATAATATTCAAAGACTGATAGCTGAGAATGTCCTAAAAGTCATGAAAACCACTAATTTTCAGATTGTGAAAGCATGAGTCTGGGAAGGTTAAATAGACATCTATACCAAGACACATTATAGGGAAACCGTAAAGTAACAAAAATAAACACAATCTTAAAGACAACCAAAAAAAAAAAAATCACCTATAAAGGAATGATCAACTAACAGACTCTGACAGCAACAGAGGAGGCCAGAAGAGTAGCTGACAGTGCTAAAAGAAAACAGCCCTCAAATAAGAATTCTGTTCCCTGTTGCATTTTCATTAAAGAGTAAGGGCAAGATGAAGACATTTTTAAAAATGAAGACTGAACTAACCACTCAGAGGACCTCACTAAAAGGACTACTAAAGGGCATACTTCAGGAAATTGACTCCCGAAGGAAGTGGTGAGATCTATGAGACAGTGATGGACAAACAACTGGTAAACATAGGAGAATCAGAACAAGTGTAGGCTGTCTAACATGTCAACAACAACAACAAATGCGGGTACCATCCAAACATGACAGAGTTGAAGCACAAGTCAATGATAGCATGTAAGTGGATGGTGCTTGCTTTATTTAGGGAAGTAAAAATATTCACTTCAGACTTTAGAGAAACTACTATAAAGAAAGGAATAAAATATTTAACTTTTAAAACAGTAGAAGAGGAAAAAAGAGAGATAAAGAAAATCCAGTCAGTACCAGACAAGAAAAATGCAGAAAAAAAAAAGGAAAGAGCAAAAGAAAAACAGAAGCACACAATAAGTGGAAGGGAAAAAATCCAAACATATCAATCACAGTAAAAGAAAACAGACTAAACTTGACAGTTAAAAAAGCAAAGATTTTCATTTTGGAATGTAAAAAATATAGATGTATGCTACTTTACAAGAAATAACCTAAAACATCACAATAAAAGAGTAAAAGTAAAAGGTTGGAAAAATACACCTGACAATTACTATTTAAAAGAAAATTACTATGAGCATTTTAATATCAGATAAGACAGACCACAAAAAGCATTCATAGGGATAAAAGGGCTATGATATAATGGTAAAAGGAACAGTTGACCAGGAAGATACAGCAAATGTGTACTTCCTGATATGTGCACCAGGATACATGTATATAATACATAATTCACAATTCTAGCACTTGGGTGTTCTCTCTGCCATGGTTTCGTGTGTCCTATTCCATCGGGAATTTTGGGTGAATGTGAAAAGGGAATTCAGAAATCCCTGGGCCCCTCTCTAGGACAACTGATAACAACATCACAGTCCTGGCCATCCTCAGTACACTCAGTCTATGCACCCATATTCTTCATAGATGTCATCACTCTGGTGAGCCACTCTAACTTGGGACTATTTGTCATTTATTTCTGCATTTTTAGCACTTACCACCATGTCTAGTAGAGAAAGGCACTCAATAAATGTTAGCTGAATGACATTTTATGCCTCAATTAAAATTATAAATTTGAAAACTATGAAGCCAATATAAAAAATGTCTATAATATGCATTTCTATTTTTAAAAACATAGTATAAAACTGCAGATGTACTCTGTTACAAATATATAAAAATTACACATGTATGTGGATGCAAAATAGAAGAGAATGTGAAAACAATGAAAATAGTAATTTTTTTTAGGTAAGGTGCATGGTGACTTTTAAAACATTTTTTATCATTGCTGTTAAATTATTATTTATATATTTTGAAAATAAGAAGAAATGGCTATATAAGCTTTAGCTATTCAAGAAAGTAGTTCATGAAAAATTTTACCATGTATGCCAGGACAATAGAGCAATTTTCTGAGCCATAGAAATATTTACTGCTAGAGCCAAACTGTGCTTTTCACTGTAAAAGCCATGGTGTTAGCGCACTGTGATTCTCTCTGGACATACAGGCGCTGTCAAGGAAAGCAGAGTGCTGACGAGAACGGATCCAGCAGCTCTAACTTCAGCCATTCTCCTTCCCATTTTCTAATGCCTCTCCTTTCTAGGAATCCCCCAAGGCATCCACCAATTACCCAGAGTTTTACAGGACAATTTTTCCATTAGTTTCTATCCCACTTACCCTGAGAAAAGGTTCTCTGTATTACCTGGACAGAAAACCAGATAAAGTACAGAGGGTAGTCCTTACCCAGATTTTGATCTACATATACCATTTCCAACTGAAAGGAACCAGGGATCCTCAGAGATATGGCTGATGCTAGGTCTCAGATGAGAGATGTACCAGATGAACCTGAAGCATTTGTCACATGAAAAAGCAAGAAAGCTACCGAAGACTATCAGAGTCCTGTCAACATGAGAAGGCTCCCACTGACCAAGATAAAACAAACTGAATATCAATAAGAATAATAATTGTAATGAGTTGACATATCAAGTATGTTTCAATTCATGAGTTCAAAATAATTATTAAGAAAAAATAATTTTAAAAAACACTACTTGCTTGCTTTTGGAGGATGCTAGGGAACCAGTTCATGATTTTGGGAAGTAGTTAGTGAAGGGAAAGAATCAAAGAATACCCTGTCTTTTTTACACTAACCATGCCTCATTGTTACCAAATAGTTGGAGAGGGGACACTTTCATTACAGAAATATTCCAACTAATAAAAGAAGAAGAAATGATAGACATAGAATATCACCATTAAATACAGTCTCTAGTGAATTAATGAATCTTAGATCAACACTGGTAGCTAAGATCGCAAAAAGAGCGACAGTCAATATGTTTGTCACCACCTATGAAGTATTCTTGACAAAACAAGAAAAATTGAGCATGGGTCTGTATGTCTATCAGTTTAGGGCAAGGAACTTGAGGAGAGAGACAGAAAAACATGTTAAATGGCACGGCAGGTTACAATTATGCAAATCTAGGTTGTAAGAAAGGCCTTATAACAAACAATCCAGATTATTTCTAAAATTAAGAACTGAAGAGGAAGCCTGTAGCTAAAAAAAAGAATTGCAGCTAATCAACAATTTCAATGTACGGACCTCATTTAAATAAATTATAAAAGACAACATGATACAAACAGTTAAATTGGATCCTTGACTGGATATATATTCATATTATTTATAGTTCTATTAGATGCTAACACAGTATTTCCCCTTTGTTTTTAAAAAGAGTTCTTATCTTTTAGAGAGTCAAAGGGAAGTATGATGTGTGGTTTTCATTTCAGAAAGACCTGGGGTTGAGGAAAATGAGCAGGGGTACAGGTGAAATGATTGGCTGGGATCTGATCACTGTTGAAGCTGGTAGTGGGTATATGAATGGATTCATTCCATTATTCTCTTTACTTTGTATATGCTTGAAATTTTCAACAATAAAAGTCTAAAACATTAATAAAAAATAAATGAAGCTGTTCCTTAGTCTCACAGTTGACGTTTGGGGGGAAAATGTCAAGGAAACAACACTCTTACCTTTTCAATAACTGAATAAAAATTCTTCTTGGTAATTGGCATACAAAGGTGTCAAGGACAATCTTTAGGTAATTAAAAGACACGTAGCCACCTTTAGAGGGGTCCCCTGCACTGAGGGCCTTTTCAATCTTTTCATAGGACTTTGAAAGCTATAATAAATTAAAATTAGAGTGTGACATTCATAGAAATCAACTTCATGGAGTTATTCAACCATTTTATTTTTACCAAAAACCTCTTCACATTTTCTTCTCCAAAAACTGATCAAAAAGGTTACGATGGCATATACTGAACTTCAAATGTTTAATTGATGAGCTCACTACAAAACAGCATTCCCAGTCACAGCTCCTCAATTGACAAGGCAGACAAGTTTCTCAGGGAAAAACAGCACATGTAATAGCTCCACCTCAAATTTCAGAGCTAAAAATACTTGGTGAATCTGCCAGTTTGATACATCTTTCTTAATATACTTTCAAGCCATTCCCCACTGTGAGCCCACGCTACGCTTCTCCTGATTAAGTCAGGCCAATCAAACAAAAAAGCTGGTAACATTTTATTAAAAATAGAAGTAGCTTTTTCTGTAAGGAAAACTGTTAATATAAGGACTGCATAAACATAGTATACATTGGACATTTCTTTAATTATTCTTTTTTTAAGTGGAGAATTACAAAGAACCTGGGTAAATGGGCTTTGCTTATGGAAGTTCTAAAATGCAGTAATGTAGATTAACCGCTGATTCTTACATGACTCATAAAAATACTGTGAAGATTGGTTTTACTTCCAAAGGTTTTCCTGCTGTTTTTTTTATTGAGTAATAACAATATTCTCCAATATTTTCAACCATCTCACTTTGTTTGAATTCAATTTTGTCCTGCCAACTGGGATAAGAAGATAAACAAAATAACTACCAACTTGGTGTAAAAGGTGACTTTCTTTAAAAAGCTGCTGGAACAAGAAAATATATGTACACGAGTCTTGATCCAGTAAAGGAATAAGAAATAGATTCATTAAATTTTCCTTAGTATGCCTAGGAATATTGGAAATATAAAAGGGGAAAATCTTGAAAAATATTTAGAGAACTAAGTTTCTTAGAAAGGACCGAAGCTTCTTAGAAAGTTGCATAAAGACAACCCAAAATGCAGCTAAATTTGCTCGTTTCTCTTTCGGGGAGGTGGGTTGCGTTTGAATACACTGCCTGTGGGAAGACTCTTGCAGAGAGAAGCAAGAGACTAGCATAGAGTAGGGACTCAGTGTATTTACTGGATTAATAAAACCCATTTTTAATACCTTCATGACATTTGCTCTCTAATACTTGTTTTCACTAGAGTGTTTCTGACATGATCAAGAGTTTTTAGAAAGAGTAAGGAGTGAAACAGAAAAAATGTCTTTGTGACATATATAACTTTTTAGAAATTTTCATTGTTACTGTTTATAAAGAAAGTATAAGACTTTGAAAAAATGTAAGCAATTCAGTAAAGTATAAAAAAGGAAAATAAAAATATCTGGAAGTCTCACCATCCACACTTTTGTATATAGTATTCCAAAAACTCTCAACTTGGGTGTATAAACATACATTACAATTTTACAAAAATGGAATCATATTGCACTTTCAGGTTTGACAAATGCTTTCTTCACTTAACAACATGTCATGACGTTTTTTCCAATAATGCTAGTACACATCTACATTATTCTTTTAAATAATATATGTATGCCATCATATTATTGATGGACAAGCCAAAGGTATACCCATTTTCCATCTCTATACATTTAGTTTTTATAAATGTTTTCCTGATTCAAAATCTCAATGAGGTTTTTGTTGTTATTCTTTCTCATAACACCCTGGCCTTTTCTGTCATACCACTCAAAAAAAATTGTATTTATGAATGTGTTTATTTAACAACTCTCTCTCTCTCTCTGATAGAAGGTCATGTGACAGCAGAGATTGTATCTGTTTTATTTACTATTAATTTTCTAGAATGAAGAACAATATAGGTATGCAGTAGGCACTCAATAAATATTTGTTAAAAATGGATATATTTTTATAAAAAATGTTCTAAACAAAAGTTGTAAAATATAAAAAGTTGTTCAATGCATTAACAAAAAGGGACATGAACCTTAAAGTCATAGCTGAGATACCATTTTGTCTGCATCGGACTGGCAGAAGTGTAAAAGCAGTTATCAAGTGTTGGGGGCATGTGGAAGGACAGGAGCTCTCACATGTGTGTGGTGGGAGTGTAAACTGATACAGTGGAAAATCACAGGATACCACCAGTTAAACCCGAGGAACATGTTGTCTACAACCTAGCACACAATTCTTCTCCTAGGTGTGATTACCAGAGAAGCCCTGGGACCTGTACACCAGAAGTTACATATGCACCCATTTATGGTGGCACTGTTGGAACTAGCACAAAACAGGAAGCAATCCAAGTGTCCATCCATAGGAGAACATATAACATGTAATATTTAGATAATGGAAACTACAGCAGTACAAATGATAACAGCTATATCCACAATAGGAGTGAACCTCATCCTAAGCACAAACAGGATGAAAATAAATGGCTTTGCAACTAAGCAAAGATATTATGAAAGAAAGAAAAAAGAAAGAAAGAAAGACAGATATCAGGCAAAAGACAAAGAACTCAGTTTGTAGGAAAACATTAAAAAATAGAAACACATCCATGGTAAAAAAGTTATATGCCATGCAAAGGAACTAAATAAGAAAATTAATTAAAAGAAAAACCTGAAAATAGTAAAACAATGAGAGATAAGAAGGGATATTTCAAAGCTAAGCAAATATAAAACAAAAATAGCATCATTATGGAAACTAGTAAGTTAGAAACAGGGGGACTAGGAGCTGAGGATGAGATTTAAATCATTAAAGGGGTGGCTTGGAAGAATCTCAATGAAGGAAGAGAACAAGGACAAAAATATCAAATCTATTTGAAAGATGACAGCTACTAAAGATAGACAAAGATGACCCAATGTACAGTCAACTGGGAAAAACACTGATGGAAGGAACCAGGGAAAGAGGAAGGGACACAAAGTGGGGGGGTGGGGGGGGATGATTTTACTGATAGGACACAGGACATTTTCCTGAAATGACGAACTGATTCTGTACATGAAAAAACACACTGTGTTCCAGAAAATTTTGTCAAAATTCTTCATGCAGAGATATAATTTGGTTTTTCTTTGTTAATTTCAAGGACCAAGAAAAAATACATTAGGCATTCAGGTAAAAAAAGAAATCACCTACAAGGGGAAAAAACCTGGTTGACCTCAGGTCTCTTCACAGTAATGTCCAATGCTGGAAGACAATAGAAACAATATTTACAGTATTATGAGGAAAAGAAAGTAGTATGATGAAAGAATTATGCCCAGCCAAATTATTGTTCAAGAATAAAAGCAGTCTGGGTGCAGTGGCTCATGCCTGTAATCCCAGCACTTTGGGAGGTGGAGGTGAGAGGACTGCCTGAGCCCAGGGTTACGAGACCAGACTGGGCAACTTGGCTAGAACTCATCTCTATAATTCATCAAAAAAATTAGCCAGGCAGGGTGGCATGTGCCTGTGATTCCAGCTACTTGGAAGGTCGAGGTAGAAGGATTGCCTGAGCCCAGCAGGTGGAGGCTGGGGTGACTGTGATCGTGCCTCGGCACTCCAACCTGAGTGACAGAGTGAGACTGACTCAAAAAAAAAAAAAAAAAGAAGAATAAAAACAAAAAGCATATAGTCTTAAACAGGAACAAAACAAAGGGAATAAAGCACCCAAGAGCCTTTCTTAAGGAAATTACTTGACAATGAAATCCAGTCAACCACAAAATAAATCAAAATAAAGAACTCTGAGAGGGATAAACTGTGGTAAGCACTGTGCTACTGTGAAGCGGATTAAATTCATGTAAATATAAAACAAAGTCAAAACAACAAGGGGAATTATGGTAACAGAACAGAATATCAATATTATAAACTTGACTAAGGATGGACTATAAACAGAAAAATTGTGAGGTGGTTGGGAGGGGTAGGAAGAAACACACAAGTACCAGTCACCAAGTTTCATAGCAGGAAGCCAGCCCAGGCTGTCTGAAATGGAAACATCATTCAAAGACATCATAATTTCTCCAGCTCTTAATGGCTTTTTAAATCTCTTTTCTTGTCTTAAGGTCCCTTTGGGGACCTAATATGTCTTACAGGAAAGAAATATTCATCCAAAGTTCAGCATAGTCTCCGGTTTCCCTTGAGGGACAGTATTGTGGGGGTAAGAGCAAGGATGATAAAGCCTCACTGCTGGGACTTGTTTAAACTTGGCTCTGGACTTCCTAGAGTCATTTAACCTCTTCATGTCTCAGTTTCTTTAATTCAAAGAAGGGATGGTCGCAGTACCTAGCTCGGAGTTGCTGTGAAGACTGAACAGAATACCTAGGAGGCACTTAGAACATGGTCTGGCACAGAGGAAGCCCAATAAAAGGAGTAATTATGATGGTGATGATGACATTTCCTTTTCTTCAGGAAAATTCAAAGCAATTTAAATTAGATATGTTTTATTTTTAAATAAGGAGCATGATCCTCTTCTTATAAAATTATTTCTATCTATGTATCCACCCACCCACCCACATATGCAACCATCCTTCTATATATGAATAAAGAAAGGTCTAGAATTATGTTCACCAAATGTTGTCTTTGATTATTTCTGGATAGTGGATTGTGAATAATTTATTACTTTCTTCTTTGTACTTTTTAGAATTGCTTACATTTTTTGTAATGGTCACGGATTTTGTAACAGCCATGTTTTTATGGAAACAATAAAGTAATTAACAACAACAATTAGAGAAAACAAATTTTATCAATTTACCCACAGTCATTAAAGTGCTCTTTCGCAAATACCCTTATCAACACTGGGCTTTGTTATTTTTTTCCTCATTGATATTTTTCTACTGAAAATTTTATATTACTAATTTGTAAAAGTTCTATGTGCTAGGTATAGTATTTTATCTATCATTTATGTTGCACATATTTTGCCAAGTTTATCATATGTTTATACAAAGTTTTGCTTTATAAAACCTTTTTAGTTTTTCTGTAAACTCATCAGTCTTTTTCTTGTGGCTTATGGGCTTTACTTCATGCTTAAGAAAGATTCTAAATTTCAAGATTAAAAATTTTTCACACATATTACTTAAATTTAAACAGTTAATGCATATAGAATTTATTTTGGGTGAAGAGTAGAAAGTTATAAGCTTTTTTCTCTCCCAAATAATTACCCCCCAAATTATCTCAATAATAATTACTGAATAATCCATTTTATGAAATGCCTCATATCACAGGCCAAACTCACATATAAATATTGGTTAATTGGCCAGTCACGGTGGCTCACGCCTATAATCCCAGCACTTTGGAAGGCTGAGGTGAGAGGATTGCCTGAGCTCACAAGTTCAAGACCAGCCTAGGCAACTTGGTGAGACTTCATCTCTACAAAAAATTAGTGAGGTGTGGTAGCGCACACCTGTAATTCCAGCTACTTGTAAGGCTGGGGTGGAAGGATCACCTGAGCTCAGCAGGTTGAGGCTGCAGTGGCTGTGAGCGTGCCTCTGCACTCCAGCCTGGGCGACAGAGTGAGACTCTGACTCAAACAAACAAAAAAAATTGGTTAGTTATCCAACTATCCTTTTAGATCAATTTGAATGTCTGTTGCTGCTCCAGTGTCATATTGTCTTAACTATTAGACCATTATAAAGTATCTTAATGTGTAGAATAAGTTCTCTGTTATAATATTTCCAAAGAAAAAACATATATCCAGGTATGGATAGGGAGAGCAGACATTCAGTAATTTAAAAAGACTTCTTCATTTATTCCAATTTTCCTTTATGTTACTCAATAAAGCTGTATCATTTTGTGCATACCACAAAGGATGTACTTAAAATTAATTTCTCATCACCATCACTATTATCAATGTACTGCTGTTATTAAGAGATGAAGAAGGTCTCAGGATTTGAGGAGATGTAGGTAGGATCAAAACAAATTTTAGAAATTATGTCTAGACCTAATAGTTTTCCATAGTTGTCTACTTTGCTGTGTCACATTTTAGTTAACTGTGGCTTTAGGAAAACATCTTTACCTCTTGACGAAAGGTCCTCTCAATTTCATCTAAGGAGTAGTTTTGCCAGATAGCTTCAGATGACATAGAACTGAGCAAATGCTCCTTTTTGGAATTCTGGGCTTGTTGATTCTCTGATGAGACCTCTGTTAAAACAAAATAGCTTTAGCTTACCAACATTATTAAAGGTTCGTTTAAATATCATTCGCTTTTACTCATTACCTGTCTGGTAAAAAGATTTGACTAAACCAAGAAAATGATTAACCATCTGATAAATACTGTTGAAATAACTAGAGGAACATTTTGGAAAAAATATAAGTAGGCTTCCACTCGCTACCTTGCTTTAGGATAAACCCTGTATAAAGTAAAATGTACACTAAATAGAATAATAAAACCATAAAAGTAGTAGAACAAAATTAAGATGATTATTATATAATACATAATCTTTGTGTGAGAAGGCCTTTCCAAGGAAAACAGTAAAGCCAGAAACAGTTTAAATAATGACTAGGTCTGACAATATAAATACTTGATTTTTGTTTGGGTAAAACAAACAAACAAACAAAAAACAAAAGCAACAGTGAAAAAGAATGAGTGGGGAAAAACTATTGCTAATATACATAAGAAATATAGGTTAATTTTCATGATATATGAGTAGCTCTTATGCAGTAGAAAAAATAAGTGAAGGAAAAACTATTGTTAGTATACATGAGAAACACAGGTTAATTTTTCTAACATATAAATAGCTCTTATGAGTCAATAAAATAAATATAAATATCCAGTAGAACAGTAGACTATTGTTACAAACAAGTAATCCACAAAAAAACAACTAAAAGCCCAATAAATGTATGTACTACTCAAACCCATCAGTAATTTTAAAAGACTAATTAAAGCAAATTAGCATTTTTTCTACTTGTCAACTAGGCAAAGATGAAATGCAATGTTAAGAACCAGTTCTGGCTTGTATCTAAACAACCTGATACTTGAATATGCTTAAATCCCTTTCTAGAACTTTAAATTCATGGAATAACAGAACCAATTACCAAATGCAGGTAGATAAATATATTTTCTGCACTGTTTATAAGAGAAAAAAATGGAAACAAACTAAATGCCCATTAATAGAAAACAGCTTTTATAAATTAATGGTTCATCAAACTTATGAAATGCTACACAGACATTAAAAACTAGCATGTCTACATTAACGAATGTGGAAATTTTCCTTGCTATATATTGTTTCATGATTTTAAAAAGGACAATTAGCATAATTCAATTTTCATTTTAACTCTTATTTTGTGTATCTTCCCATCCATCCACCCACCTATCCGTTCAGCTATGTATATATCAGAAACAAAATCTGAGAGGATAATACGCCAAAAAAAAAAAAAAAACAGGAGTAGGATTCAGGTGGTAAGAGTACGGGAAATTGTTATTTTGTGTTTTTGTATTTTCTGGCTTTTTTTTGAAACAAGCATGTATTACTTTTATAATAAATGAAAATGAAATAAATCTAAAATATAGCCATTTTCTTTTTTTCAAAGTCAACTGCAAAGAATCACAAATGGTTTCCCAGATTTATTTCTTAAAATGTCTGCAAATAAGCTTCAGCCAAATTAAGCACACTTAATTCAGCTGCAGTTAACAAACTGCCAGTCATCTGGAATTCCATTTCCTATCTCCAAAAAGAAGGAAAGAAAGAAAAAGTCTCCCAGCGGATCCCTATGGGCTACATAATATACAAAACCGATCCTTTAGAACATGGTCTGAAATTCTATGGTCTTAGTGGGCCAAGCATTTGAAACATGGGATCTCAGAACATGCAAGCTGCGAGAGTCCTCACTGAAAGATGAGGAAGCCACATCACAGAACCAAGATCTGATTGGGTCCAGCACACAAAGGTCTCCAGCCCCTCTGGACACTTCATCCTGTTCTTGCTCCACCCTACCACAGTGGTACTCTCATGGAGATTTACAGAAACACACCCACGGCACATCTAGGGAAGCGTACTCGGGTTCTGTTTACACAACATGGCCAGCTTGGGAGAGGGAAGGGCTTAAGGTATGGGGCCTGCCCTCCCAAGCTCATAGTCTAAGAGCTCATGCACATGTCCTGCAGTTGTTTTCACAGGCTGGCCAACAGAACTCAGTTACAGCATATTCAGCAACTCCTCTCTCACCACAGTTTTACAAGGTTTTGTCCTCCAATGCAGCTTGATCATTCCTGTCACCTTCTGATTGTCCCAAATTTTCCTCTGAAGGATACTTTCTGATTTGAAACTGAGTAGAAAAGAAATCCATGTTCATCATAAGTGCAGTCAAGGGAAATCTGCTTCCCAACATCATTTCTTCAAGTGCCCAAATAGACGGTGCATTTGATAAGCAAGATGGCAATCACTAATTAATAGACTATATTGTTCTGTATTTAGAAAAGTCAAAAATAATGGGTTGCTGCACATATATGAACTAAAGATTCCCCTACAGAGGTAAGAACAGCATCAAACCTATAAACAGCTCTTAGTAATTAGTTTTTATATAACACATTTTCCTCCCAAAATGTCATGACTGGGTCTGCCACTTAATAGCTATGTACCATGTTACTTTTGTTTTCTCATCTGCAAAAAGAGATGGATCTAGTATCTTTGCCATAGAGCTGCTATGAGGATTAGATGTAATGATGGATGTACATGCCTGGCACTTGGTAGATACTCAATATATATTAGCTATGTATTGATTCATAAGAAACTTTTTTAACAATAGGAGACATGGAAGAACAATATCAATTAAGTTTGAAAACTCAGAAATAGGATGATAGAACTCAGGAGCAAATTAGAAAAAATCATTCAGTAATCATACAGTATTATTAACTATAGTC
Source organism: Tarsius wallacei (assembly GCA_963574415.1). Lineage (NCBI taxonomy): Eukaryota > Metazoa > Chordata > Mammalia > Primates > Tarsiidae > Tarsius > Tarsius wallacei. The sequence goes on along the minus strand of CAUYQG010276789.1, from coordinate 2,074 downwards.
ACCCGGTAATTTGCTAAGAAAATAGATATTAAGGCTCTCACCACACACAGGTATTCATGTGAGGTGATGAAAATGTTAATTAACTTGATTCTGGTAATCATTTCACAGTGTATATGTATATCAAATCATCATATTGTACATCTTAAATATATACAATTATTATTTGTCAATTATACCTCAATAAGCCTGAAATAAAGACTAAACTAAAAGAAACACAAGAGCAAATAAACACAACAGTAATAGAAACTTAAATAAAAGCAAATCAAGTAAGGAAAGAAGTCAGGAAAGGAGGGAGACAAGAAAGGTGGAAAGGAGGGAGAAAGGAAGGAAGAAAAGTGTGTGAGAAAGTTACGGACCAGAAGAGAAGACGGTACATAAAGATCCAAGATACATATGATATGAACTAGAAACCGAAACAATGGAATTAAACAAATACTAGAAATTACAATTTAAGAAATTTTCCTAAAAATAAAAGAGACTCAAATCTGAAAATTTAAATACTACACAATGTACCAGGGAATCAATCATGAGTGTCTAATATCATGACATATTCTAGAAAAATTATTGGGCTTTAAATTTTTAAAAATTATCTTGGCATCCAGGTAAAAGATTAAGTTATGAATAAGAAAAATAAAACCAAATTGTCATCGAATTCTTCCTCAGCAAAAGTTAATGACATCAAGCAATGGATAAAGATATTTAAGATATTTAAGAGAAGAAAATGAGTGAAGGACTTTATATTCAGAAGAAAACTGATTACTCAGATATTAAGGCCACAGACAAACATGAACATGTAAGAAATCAAAGAAAATTGTTTCCATGAGAATTTCCTAAGAAATCACTAGAAAGCAAGCTTCAAATAACCAAAATGACTAAGAGACAAACATAAGAGAGAAGCAACTGAATAAATGTGACAAATGTTTTCAGTCCTAAAGTGACAATCTTGTGGGTCAGTGGGATAGAAAGACCTACTTCTTAATAACTTAAGCAAAATGAAATTCAAAGATAAATCAAAGCCCAGACATGGCTCTTAAACTGCCCAATAGTAGTACAATAGATAATGTAGGTTTGGCTCCAGGCCACCACAATCAAGTGAGTATCGCAATAGTCATACAAATGCTTTGGTTTTCCACTGTATGTTTGCGCTATGCTATGACCTATTAAGTGCAATAGTTTATATCTGAAAAAAATGCACATACCTTAATTTTGAAGGATTGCTTAAAAATTCTAGCAATCACCTGGATCTTCTGTGAGTCCTAATCTTTGTACTAGTGAAGAATCTTGCCTCAGTGCTGATGGCAGCTGACAGATCAGGGTGGTGGTTAGGATGACTGTGGCAATTTTTTTAAAAGAACATAAGGATAAAGCTCGCCACCTTGACTGACTTCCTTTCATGAAATATTTCTCCAAAGCGTGCAATGTTGTTTGATAGCATTTTACCCACAATAGAACTTCTTTCAAAACTGGAGTCAATCATCTCCAACCCAGCCCCTGCTTTATCAATGAAGTTTGTGTAATATTCTAAATCCTTTGTTGCCATTTCAACAATATTCACAGCATCTTCACCAGGAGTAGATTCTAAGTAACCATTTTCTTTGCTCATCCAGAAGCAACTATACATCTGTTAACATTTGATCATGAGATTGCGGCAATTCAGTCACATCTTCAGGCTCCACTAAAGTCTTGAACCCTCAAAGTCTGTGAAGGTTGGAATCAACTTCTTCCGAACTCCTGTTAATGTTGGTATTTTGACCTCCTCCCATGAATCATGAATGTTCTTTTTGTTTTGTTTTTTTTTTGAGTTGAAGTCTCACTCTGTCACCCAGACTGGAGTACAGTGGCTGCTCCCGGCCACCGCAGCCTCGACCTGCTGGGCTCCGGCGATCCTTCCAAGTAGCTGGAACTACAGGTGCGTGCGACCACGCCCGGCTAATTTTTTTTATTTATTGTAGAGATGGGGTCTCACCAAGTTGCCCAGGCGGGTCTCGAACCCGCGGGCTCAGGCGATCCTTTCACCTCAATCTCCCAAAGCTCGGGATTACAGGCTGAGCCAGCAAGCCCGGCTCCCATTTTT
>CAUYQG010276788.1:0-29306 GCA_963574415.1 Tarsius wallacei | reverse complement strand
GCGGAACCTCATCTCTACAATAAATCAAAAAATTAGCCGGGTGTGGTAGCGCGTGCCTGTAGTTCCAGCTACTTGGAAGGCTGAGGCAGAAGGATCATTGGATCCCAGCAGGTCGAGGCTGTGGTGGCTGGGAGCAGCCACTGCACTCCAGTCTGGATGACAGAGTGAGACTCCAACTCAAAAAAAAAAAAAAGAAAAAAGAAAGCCTAAAGGCAATGGAGAACTTTCTGACACCACACAACTTCCCTAAGTTGAAACAAGAAGAAATTGAGGCCCTAAATGAACCAATAACTATCCAGGAAATTGACTATGTCACAAGAAAACTACCTACAAAAAAAGCCCTATACCAGATGGCTTTCCAGCAGAATTCTATAAAAACATACAAGAAGAAATTGATACCGATCCTATTGAAAGTATTCCAGGCAATTGAGAAAGATGGAACTTTCCCCAAATCATTTTATGAAGCTAGCATCACATTGATACCCAGGACAGGTAAAGACCCAACAAAGAAAGAGGACTATAGGCCAATATCTTTGATGAACATAGATGATAAAATTCTCAACAAGATTCTAGCAAACTGGATTCAACAACACATCTCAAAAATCATCCATCACCATCAAGTAGGCTTTATCCCTGGGATGTAAGGCTGGTTCTACATTCGTGAGACCATAAACATAATTAAATACATCAACAGACATAAAAACAAAAACCACATGACTATAACATTAGATGCAGAAAAAGCTTTGATAAAATCTAGCACCCCTTCTTGATAAAAGCCCTCAAACATCTAGGCATAAGTGGAAAATAACCCAAAATAGTAAGAACCATCTAAGAGAAACCCATAACCAGCATACTCCTAAACAGACAAAAATTGGAAACATTTTCCCTGAAAACTGGAACAAGACATGGATGCCCACCCTCACCCCTCCTGTTCAACATAGTTTTGGAAGTCCTAGCTATAGCAATTAGAGAAGAGAAGGCGATCAGGGGTATCCAAATAGGAAAAGAGGAAGTCAAGTTATCTCTCTTTGCAGACAACATGATTGTATACCTTGAAAGCCCAAGAAAATCTGTCAAAAACCTCTTTGCACTGATAAAGGACTTTGGCAATATCTCAGGGTATAAAATAAATGTGCAAAAGACAATTGCATTTCTATACACCAATAATAAACAAACAGAAACCCAAATAAAAGGCACAATTCCATTCACAATAGCCACAAAAAAATAAATAACTTGGCATCTTCATAACCAGAGATGTGAAAGAGCTTTACAATGAAAACTATAAAACACTACTCAAAGAAATCAAAGATGACACAAACAAGTGGAAAAATTTTCCATGCTCATGGATTGGAAGAGTCAACGCTGTTAAGATGTCCATTTTACCTAAGACAATCTACAGATTTAATGCAATACCCATCAAACTACCCGCAACATTCTTCTCAGACCTAGAAAAAAAAAATCCAGGAATTCATATGGAAACATAAATGACCAAGAATAGCCAAAACAAACCTCAGCAAAAAAAAAACAAAACAAAAAAACAAACCAAACAAACAAACAAAAAACACACACAAAAAAACAAAGCAGGAGGTATCGCACTCCCTGACTTTAAACTTTACTGTAAAGCTACAATAATCAAAACAGCCTGGTATTGGTACAAGAACAGGCATATAAACCAATAGAATAAAATTGGGATTCCAGAAGCAAAACCTCAGTTTCTCAAGCAACTCATCTTTAACAAAGCCTCAACCACACACTACTGGGGAGAGGAGAACCTATTCAGTAAATGATACTGGGAAAACTGGCTGACAACATGCAGAAGATTGAAACAGGATGCCTACCTATCCCCATAAACAAAAAATAACTCTAAATGAATCACAGACCTAAATGTAAAACCTCAAACTGTAATAACTTTAGAAAATGCAGGAGACACTCTTATGGAAGTTGGAACTGGCAACCAATTCTCGATCAAAACCTGAAGTGCCCAGGCCATAAGAGATAAGATAGACAAGTGGGACCTCATTAAACTTTCAAGCTTCTGCAAAGCCAAAGAAACCATCAAGAGAGCAGGGAGACAGCCCATAGACTGGGAAAAAATATTTGCCAACTCCATGTCTGACAAAGGCCTAACATCAAGGATCTACAAGGAACTCAAACGTGCTAAAAAGAAAAAAACAAACAGCCCCAGTACAAAGTGGGCAAAATATGTGAATAGACACTTCTCAAAAGAAGACATGCGAACAGCCAGCAGATATGTGAAATAATGTTCAACCTCACTAGTCATCAAGGAGATGCAAATTAAACCTACACTGAGATACCACTTAACTCCATTCAGAATGGCCATCATCAATAACTCAAAAAATAACAGATACTGGAGAGTATGTGGCAAAAAGGGTACCCTTCTACACTGTTGGTGGGAGTGTAAACTAGTACAGTCTCTGTGGAAATCAGTGTGGTGATTCCTAAAAGTTCTAAAAATCGACCTTCCATATGACCCCGCAATCCCCCTACTGGGAATATACCCAGAAGAATTCAAATCACTCTGTCAAAAAGATACCTGCACATGTATGTTTATTGCAACATTGTTCACAATAACAAGAACATGGAACCAACCGTGCTGCCCATCAAAAGAGGACTGGATATAAAAAATGTGGTATATATACATAATGGAATATTACACAGCCATAAGGAAGAACAAAATCATGAACTTCGCAGCAACCTGGATGGCATTAGAGTTTATAATACTGAATGATCTGTCACAGAAAGAAAGGCTGAGTATCACATGTTCTCATTCATAAGTGGACCTTGAACAACTTCCGTAATACTATAAGAAAAGGATTGACAGTAGTGGGGAAACTGCGGGGGGGCGGGGGGAAACAGGGAGGTGAGATTAATGGTAGTCAATATTTGCCTGGGGAAGAGGGGGCACAAGGGTACCTGCACAATGAATATTTGTATACCTAATCCTGAATTGTACCCCACAATTTTAAAATAAAAATTAAAAGAAGAAAGAAAAATTAAAAAAAAAAGGATGTGAGATACAATTCAGGGTTAGTATACAAATGTTCATTAGCATACTTGATGAAATAGACGCTGGAAATTAAGACTTATTTGCAGGTTTGCAGTTTGCAATTTGGTTTTGACTATGGAGGAATACTTTGGGGAAAAGCTTTCCCCAAGTTAATTATGATTTTGCCTCATTCTCTTTTAAGAGACCTATAAGAAGTAGAGAAAAGTGCATTTATTGCCAAAGGTACTGTGGAATGGCAAATTTTATTAGGTGAGGAACCAAGAATAACAAAGTCTGATCTCTACCAGTCTTTGAGTTTTGTGGGTCAAGGGTTCTCTAACACTGATTATTCACAAAGCAATTGCTCTGGCATCACTCCTGCTTTACTTTGGACAGCTGCACCCAAATTAACCCAAGACCTGATAAGAGCACAACACAAACTCAAGCTCAGGAAAATATTGGTAAGATTTTTTTTCTTCTAAGACAAATTCAGAAAGTTTGTGGGAAAAGACAATTCTATTAAATTGTTATATTTTGAACATAAATAATATTGCAAGATATTCTGTTCTGAAATTAACAAAATAAAATTATTAAGACGATGATAAAAAGATTAATAACATGTACCTATACATGTCTACGGGAAAAGGTAGCATGGATATGAATAAGGAAAAGCTAATCATTTGATAGGAAAATGAGGCATTATATGTTTAAAATGCTCAGAAAGAGGAAGAAGAAGGAATCCTGGAGACAAATCTTTAAGGAGAGATAAGTGTTTCTCTAGGGCTTTGTGGTATGGACAGCAAAGAAACAATCCCCAGGCTTGTGTGTAAATGACCAGTTTCCTCTAGATGAGAGCCATGCAATAAAATAACTGCTACCCCCAGACTGCCATGATTTGAATTTCTTTAAACTGTAGGATTCTCTTAGTGGAGAACAGTAGTTTTTTAATTCAATAGGTAAACCAAAGGGGAATGAGCATGTAAATGCAGGGAATGTGCCTGAGTCTGTACCTAAATTATATTATTACTATTGCTATCATTACCATTATTTTGTTATTCATAAGTGGAGGCACACCTGCAATGTTTATCATACCAACTCTAATAATATACAGACCTGAGGAAACACAGCCCTGGAATTCCTAAAAGCTGAAACCGTCAAGTACAGTGCTGCTGCACAGGAATAGCTGAGAAACAGTTCAGTTGGGGCCATCAGCACTAAACTGGTGGATCTTGAAGGGATGTGGTCTCTGCTAAACAACCTATAACTAGAGGAATCATTTACATCGATGTCTTGATTTGAGAAAGAATCCTGAAATCTCCTTTTTTCAAAACAACTCTACATAGTCTTTCATCCAAACATCCCAATCACCTTGGAGTGCCTGAAACTTCACCATAGAAGAATCATCCACCTAAATAAATATTGTCATCTTCCTAAATCTAGTCAAATTATCTTTGTAAATAATTATCATTCAGTAATTATCTAATCCAGAAATATTTGATTCTTCCAAACTGGGATAATGAACTTTGCTGACATGATACTTGAAAGATTTGAAAGTTGCACGAAGCAATATTGATATTAACGGACATAGGCTTTCTTTTTCAGTTAACAGACAAATGTTTAAAATACCAGGGCAAGTCAATCCTTAGAAGTCCTAAAGTATTCAGTTTGTACATGAAAATTTTATGCGAGACTTCGCTTCTCCTCCTTTCACATCAAACAGGTCTTGCTCTGTCTCTAGCAGTTTCTTGTATTTGTTTATCTCCTCTTATCTCTGCCTTCCTATCAGGATTCCATGATCATTTTATACCAATGTAAGCGATTTATTTTCAGGGTTGAAATAACTATTACTATGATAGGTTATAGTGAACTGAAACTCTGTCATTTCATGAATGAAATAAGGGAAGCTCTGTAGAGTTGAATAATTTACCTGGGTTTACAGCACTGGCATTTCAGAATCAGGCTTGCATAACATTGGCTTTCTTTCCACTACCACACCAATCTTGGTGATAAGAACTTGAGATCAAATTGGCGGGTGGTGCATGAATCTATGTGCACAAATATCAAGTTTCATGAGAAGGAGAACTTGCAGAAGTCACTGAGTCCTCCTTGCCTGAGTACTCATGAGTGGATGTGGTGATCAGGAATGGCAGTGTTTAGAAGGGGAAATGTGGGCATATATCCTTACTGTTAGGTCAAAAAGAAAACAAACATTTCCAGCTAGACAAATGTTACCATATCCAAAATACAGAGGTTGTTTCAAAACTGAGTGCTTTGTACAAAATAAGAATTAAGTAAATTTTAGAAACAGGTGAATAAACCTTAATAACATGAGAGAAGAGAGATACTTGAGAACACTAGGGTGGAGAGGATTTGCTTTATCTCTCTGGACTTTGCTTTCTCATCTGAAGTGAATGAATGGGAAATTAGATTGAGACAAGATGATCAGAATAGATGCATTTCAATTTCTTTAAGTACACATGGCAATCAGCAGTAAGTATCCATTTTTGATTTTCAACTACTGTGATTATCTGTTGACTCTGGATTAAAAATAAATGCTGTTAGTCCTTTTACTTTTTTTTTTATTTTTTTCCAGAAAATTTGATTGCCTTCTGGGAATTTCGTCTACTGGACATAATCCATGGGAAACATAAACAATATAACTGAATTCTTTTTGGGGGGACTTTCTCAGAGCACAGAAATTGAAGAAGTTTGTTTTGTGGTGTTTTCTTTCTTCTACACAATCATTCTTGTGGGAAATCTCCTCATCATGCTGACAGTTTGCCTGGGCAACTTATTCAAGTCTCCTATGTATTTCTTTCTCAACTTCTTGTCTTTTGTGGACATTTGTTACTCTTCAGTTACAGCTCCCAAGATGATTGTTGACCTACTAGCAAAGAAGAAAACTATCTCCTACGTGGGGTGCATGTTGCAACTCTTTGGGGTACATTTCTTTGGTTGCACTGAGATCTTCATTCTTACTGTAATGGCCTATGATCGTTATGTGGCTATCTGTAAACCCCTACATTATATGACCATCATGGATAGAGAAAAGTGCAATAAAATGTTACTGGGGACATGGGTAGGTGGGTTCTTACACTCCATTATCCAAGTGGCTCTGGTAGTCCAACTACCCTTTTGTGGACCCAATGAGATTGATCACTACTTTTGTGATGTCCACCCTGTGCTGAAACTTGCCTGCACAGACACATATGTTGTGGGTGTTGTTGTGACAACCAACAGTGGCACTATTGCTCTGGGGAGCTTTGTTATCTTGCTAATCTCCTATACCATTATCCTGGTGTCCCTGAGAAAACAGTCAGCAGAGGGCAGGCGTAAAGCTCTCTCCACTTGTGGCTCCCACATTGCTGTGGTCATTATCTTTTTCGGCCCATGTACATTTATGTACATGCGCTCTGATACTACCTTTTCAGAGGATAAGATGGTGGCTGTATTTTACACTATCATCACTCCCATGTTAAATCCTCTGATTTATACACTGAGAAATGCAGAAGTAAAGAATGCAATGAAGAAACTGTGGTGTAGAAATGTTTTATTGAAGGCTAAAGGGAAATAGTTGGAAGTAATAATTTAAGTTGGATGAACTTAAATTTTCTCAGCCTTGGTTAACTCATCTGTACACTAAAGACAATAACAACCTCATAGGATATGTGGAAGGAAAAATGAGAGAATAACATATCCTAAAGAACAAGGTATTATTTATGGTTATTATATTTGTTTTTATATTTCATAATCAGATAATTTTCTAAAATATCTATAACAGAGAAATCTGATTAACTTCAGAATCTCAAACATGCATCAATTAATTTTGGTTTCATTCAAAGAAAGGTTTCATTTAACCTGTCTTTCCATTCATTAGCCCTGACATACTATCTGATAGCAGAAACTCCCTATTTATGTTTAAAGCTAAGATGGAAAATGTTATTTGGAATTTCCTATTATGTGGGCAGCATCTGCATATTATTAGGTTTAGTTTGTGGATTATCAGACTGTATGCTATCAGTCACATATTTTTATTATAAAAAAAATAAATATCCTGTGCCCTTCTATTGAGCCCCTGTGTATAGTAGTGGGGAATCAATGAGGTTGTGATGTGTGCTGGTTACCAACATCCTGGAAACAGTGAGAATAAAGGGTTCTACAATTTACTGTGTAGATTGTCACTCAGTCCTCCTACATGCCGCTACACATTTTGTCACTTTTATCAGCATTAATACCATAAAATATCTGGCTCAATCTTTCAAAATATTAAATCTCCATTTTTTTTGAAGTGGTGTAGAGGAGCTGTCACCTGGCTGTATGGAAAATGGCCTGTGGAAATAAAGTAATTGTCACGTAACACAATGTGTGTTTCATCCCTACATTCTGTGGACTCTGAAACTCTGAGTTTTTAGCATCTCAGGAGTTTTTCAGGTGAATTAGTTTGATTGTTTTCTCTCACTACAGATTTGTGTGACTTCCTCCATCCTTCTAATCAGTTACCTATAACTGTTTATGTTTCTAAGTATGTGTGAAGATCTTTCATCAATTGTATTTCCTGTTTAGTTATTGTTATTGTAGATTATCAAATAATTTTCTATCTTACTCTTATTTTAATAAGAATTCAGATGGCAGAGGAAATACATTTTTATACAGAGTTCACCATGTTTAAGATAAATTCTATTTTTCAAAATATACATTATTTTTTATCATGATACAATAAAATCAAAAGAAGAAAATGTATATAATATTACCATATATATGATTCATTTGCTTAAAATATAAAAGAATACATGCATAAAATTTGAAAATTCAAATAGTTCAATAAAAAAGAAAAAGATCTAATCATCGGTTTGTCATCCTTTCTTAAGAAGTTTTTATGATTCCTTACATTAAAAAGTAATCTTATACCTATATCCACCTATACTTCCTATTTATATTACATTTATAGTTACAGAAAGAAATAGTATAAACATTGTAACATAATTTTCTCCATTATGGAATAGTGTACTTTCAATGGCTTTCCATAGCAGGATTTACAAATAAAACTCCAGGGTCTAGTCAGATGAAACATGGGTGCTCTCACCACAGCAGATACAATGGAGACCATAGTGACAACAACAATGACACTCTTCTTGTACCCATTAGGGGTTCAGAAGGTTGTTAGTCTGGCAAATCGCGTCTTCACACCATGTATCAGGCATTTGGTTCAGTGTTAAAGTGACATATTAAGTCCTGTGGACAGTATTACAGCTCCTTCTAGAGTTGACTTTTAGCTACTTCTTTATTTATTTTTTTGAGTTGGAGTCTCACTCTGTCACCTAGACTGGAGTGCAGCAGGCCTCGACCTGCTGGGATCCAATGATCCTTCTGCCTCAGCCTTCCAAGTAGCTGGAACTACAGGCACGCGCTACCACACCCGGCTAATTTTTTGATTTATTGTAGAGATGAGGTTCCGCCAAGTTACCCAGGCTGATCTCGAACATGCGGGCTCGGGCATTCCACACACCTCAGCCTCCAAAAGCACCGGATTACAGGCTGAGCCACCGAGCCTGGCTTCCTTTAGGTTTTCAAGTTTGTTTCCATATAGTTGTACATAGTGGTCTCTGTTAATCTTTTGTATTACTTCAGAGTCAGTTGTGACTTCATCTTTTGTGTTTCTGATTGAGATTATTTGGGCTTTTTCTCTCTTTTTCTTAGTCAGTCTGTTAGGGGAACATGGGCCTTGTTTATCCTTTGAAAGAACAAGCTTTTTATTTTGCTGATTTTTTGTATTATCTTTTTGTTTTTTATGTCCTGGATTTGGGCTTTTGTTTTGGTGATCTGAATTCTTCTGCAGAAGTTAGGGTTTTGGTGGTCTTGCTTTCCAGTTTCCTTAGGTGACTTGTTAGGCTGTTAAATTGTGATCTTTCCATTTTCTTCATGTGTGTTTGTAGTGATATGTATTCTTCTCTTACTACTGATTTCATGACATCCCAAACGTTTTGGTAAGATGTTTCTTCATTTTCATTTGTTTTAAGTTATCTTTTAATCTCTGTTTTGCTTTCGTTGTTGACCCAGGGGTTGTTTAGCATCATACTGTTTAGTGTCCATGTCTTTGTGTGTTTTGGGGAACTTTGTTGTTGTTGATATTTATTGTTATTCCACTCTGGTCTGAGAAGGTGCTTGGCAAGATTTCAATCTTATGAAATTTGTTTATGTTTGATTTATGGCCAATGATGTGGTCAATCTTGGAGTACATTCCATGTGGTGATGAGTAAAATGTATATTCTATGGTCGTAGGGTGGAGTGTTCTGTAGGTATCAATTAAGTCCCATTGAGGTTCCAGATCTCCTTGCTGAATTTTGTCTTTATGATCTGTCTAGGGTTATGAGTGGGGTATTAAAGTCCCAAGCTATGATAGTGTTAGAGTCAAACTCTTTTTAAAATTTGCCTAGAAGCTGCTTTACAAATGTTGGTGCTCCTATGTTGGGTGCATATATGTTTAGGATGGATATTTCTTGTTGATGGATTGAGCATTTTGTCATTATATAGTGACCTTCTTCATCTTTTTAAATTTTTGATAGCTTTGGGGAATTTTGTCTGAGAATAATATTGAAACTCCAGCTTTCTTTTGTGTTACATTCACCTGAAATTTTGCTTCCCATCCTCTTACTTTGAGTCTGTGAGTGTCCTTTCTGGTGAAATGAGTTTCTTGGAGAGACTATATTGTTGTCTCGTGATATTTTATTCACTTTGCCATTCTATGTCTTTTCAGTGGTGTATGTAGTCCATTCACATTCAGGCTAATTATTGAAATGTGAGAGTTTATCCTTGTTATGATGTTCTTATGGAGGTGCTGTTGTTCCTGTTTGTTTTTTGTGTTTCTTTTGATTTCTGTGTTGATTCATGTGTGTTTTCAATCTTTTTCCTGCGCTATTGTGAAAAACATTGTTGTTGTTTTTTCTTTTTTCTGTTTTTAGTACTTTCTTGTTTCTTGTTGAACTCGTCTAGAAGCAGCATAAGTTTTTAGGGATTGTATGTCTGGGAAAGATTTTAATTCTCCCTCACTGATGAAGCTCAGTTTAGCTGAGTAGGTCATTCTTGGTTGAAATTTATTATCTTTGAGAACTTTGAAGATTGAGCTTCAAGCTCTTCTAGCCTAAAGTGTTTCTGTAGATAAATCTGCTGTTGTTCTAGTTGGTCTGCCCCAGTAGGTAGTCTGACCTTTTCTCTTTCTGCCTTTAGGATTTTTTTCTTTTTTTTTTTTTGGATTTTTTTTTTTATACCTACTTTGTTTAGGTAAATCATTATGTGTCTTGGAGTTGTTCTCTCATTTGTTGTCTTTCAGGGGTTCTCTGAATCTCTTGTGTTTGGCCGCATCACTGATGAAATGAGGAAAGTTTTCTTGAATAATTTCACACAATATTTGTTCCAGGGTGGTCTCTGTCTCTCTTTCTGCCTCATGAATCCAATTACTTTTAGGTTCGGCCTCTTGAAGTAATTGCTCAACTTTTGAAGGTTTTGCTCTGTCTTATTAAGCTTTCTTTCTATGTTTTTGACAGTTTGTGTTAGTTCTATATTTTGGTCCTCAAGCTCTAGGAGTCTTTCTTCTGCTTGGCTAATTCTGCTTTCCATGCTTATCAGTTTTTTATTTATTTCATCCACAGAATTCTTTTCTGCTGTTATCTCAGTTATCAACTCCTTCCTATTTTCCTCTTGTCTCTCCTCAATTCTTTTTAATCTCTCTATTAATGTCATGATATATGGGTTTGTAGTTTGAGACCAGTCATTCTGGGGGCTCTTCATTGTTTGCATTCTGAAATATGTTTAGTCAGCGTCTGACCTTCCAGGGGTCTTTGAGAGACCCATATCCTTCTTTTGTTTTTTCTTCATTTGTGTAGATTCCCCCCCCACACTTTTTCTTCCCCCTCTTTATTAATTCTGTTTTTCAGAAATGGCACAGGTTATTTTACTTCTTTTTCTCAGTCTCTTATTCTTCCATATGTGAATCCTCTTGCTTTGTTCACTTCCAAAGCTGGACTGTGGGTTGGGGTCTGTACTTTTTGCAGTTTTGAGATTTAGTTAAGGGGAAGCCAGGATTCAGAATATATCTGCAGATCCCTGTATCCATCGACAGGTATATGGGCACCCTGGAACCCACTTCCCACTGCCTTACAATCTGTCCATGCAGTGGGGGTTTAGGTTTCCTCCCTGGAACAAAATGAGGTAAGAAAAGGGAAAACAATGGAAAAAGGAAGGGGGGGGGTCAAGAGGAAGGTGGAGTGAGAGAAGAATAAGGGGGAAAACAGGCAGACATACCAGCTAACAAATGAAAAGACACAAAGGCAGAAAAGAGAGAGAAGAAAAAAAAAACCCTACACCATACAGGTAATCACACAAACACACAATCTAACAAAATCCTGCCTGTTGGTGTACTCTTCCCCTACACAAGCAGGAAGTCTAAAGAATAGAAACAAGAGAGAAAAAAATCAGTAAAATAAGAAATGCAAAGCAAGTATGAGAATGTTATCATAACCAGAATGAAAGAGAGAGAAACAAAACTAAAACTAAAAGCAAACAAAAGTGAGCAAAACAAACAGTCAAAAAAATAAAAAATAAAAACAAGGAATCAGACTGGCTCTGAGGTCCTTCCTGTATGTCCAAAGTCCCTTCAGCTCTGATATCGAGCCCCTCCCTTCTGCTCTCATCACAGGCAGATAGGGTTTCTCATAGCTTGGATCAGTTGCCACAGGCCAACTTTGGGATGTGGGTGAGTCTGGCTTGCTGCCTGTCAGGTCTATCACACAGATCTGAGTTGTCTATGCCTAATTCAGCCTGTGGGAGGGGCTTGATGAGATTACCATGTTTGATGAGATTACCTTAGACAACAAGTTGGCAGAGGTGGGTGGGGCAATGCAAATCTCTGCCTCGTCCTGAGTCAAAAAAATGGCTGCGGGGGATGGCTTCTCAATGGGCATGGACGCCTTTCTGGCTTTTCCAGTTCTCTCTTTCCACTGATCAGATCCAGGGCTCCAGCTGATCCGTTATGACAGGTGATTGTGTGGGCCAGGCGTCAGGTGATGGGAATCAGCTGGATTCAGCAGGCTTATCTCAGGCACATTCCTGTGAGCAGCAGACAACTTTTAAATTAAAAATAAAGTATTTTTCTTTTCTATTCCTAGTATTTTCTATTCCCTCATGATTGCCTTTTTTGCTTTCCCCTTCCTACTCTCAGTTCACCTTTTCTTTTTTTATTCAACACCCCAAATGTCAAAGGGATCTTGCTCATGCTTTTACTATCTGGGATTGCAGAAGAAATTAGGTTTTTTTTTTAAAAAAAGGCAGAAGATAAATGAGCAATTGTGCTTTGGTTTGTGCAAATAACCAGCATAATTAAGTTAATGTATTAGTTTCCTATTGCTGCTGTAACAAATTACCACAAACTTAGTGACTTAAAAACAATACAACTTCAGCATTTTGCAGTTCTGGAGGTCAGAATTTCAAAATTGGTCTCACTGGGCTAAAATCAAGGCACTGGAATGGTTATATTTCTCTGAAGGCAATAGGAAAAAAACTCACTTCCTTCATTTTTTTAGTTTCTAAAATCTACTTTCTTCCTTGTGCCCCCTTTCCTTTATGTCCAAAGCCAACTGTGTAGCATCTTCTAATTTGAACTTTCTTCTGCATCACTTTTCCACTTTAAATAAAACTCATGATACATTGAGCCCACATAGATAATGCGGAAAAATATTCCTGCCTTAAGGTCAATTGACTGATTAGCTAATGTAATTTCATCTGTAATGTTAATTGTCCCTTGCCATGTAACAACAAAAAATATTCATGGGTTCTGGAGATTAAGAGGTGGACATCTTTGGGAATTCCTATTCTGCTAACCACAGTTAGTTATTTATGTGAGTGGTTGAGAAAGTTAGTCCACCTTCTTTGTTTACACTTTGCAAAATGTACTTTAAAATCTAGGAAATGTTTTAAGATATGTTTTGGAAAAAAGCTGAATATTATATGTAAATAATACCCTATTAATGTAGATATTTTATACATAAAAATCTGGGCAATGGAATAATATCAGATGAGACTAGTCTCTTAGATGCAAAAAAAAAAGAAAAAAATGACATCCCATGTGATTGAGGAATGACAGTAAATTGATAACGAATATTATCAATACAGAGAAAGTTGCACAAAGAGAAATGTCCACTCAAATAACACTCTGTAAACATCATGTCAAGGAATAGAGCATGTCAGTACCCCAGAAACCTACCTTGTGTTCCTCCCAATCACTACTCTCTTCCTAATCTAAAAACTTCATCTGTATAGTAAATTTTAATACCACTACTTACTTTTACCTTTTGGAACAGTACTCAAAGGGAATCAAATGACATGTATTTATAACAGTCCTGGCTCTCTAGGAAGTAGAGTCAACAAAAGCTTGTTCACATTACTTTATAAAGTGCAACCTCAGGAGAACAGTAATGAGGGAGAAGAGGAATTGAGGCAAGAAGGAGAGAGAGGAAATGCTGGAGGGAACATATGAGCTTCCAACCACTTCACAGTAATCATAACTGATTTCTTGATTTTACTAAACCTTTGAAGAGAGGCTATACTTGCTTTTCCAAACAACCTGAAAATAACCAGAAAGGGGGAAATTTTACCCTTTGACTCCTCTTTCTTATCAACCAAAGCTTACCTGATAGCGAATCATTTTTCCTGCAGTGTATGGTGATATCTCTGGACCCTTCCTGCAATTGTAGGAGAAAACAGAGTCTAAATTACCATCAAGGCCATTCATAGCAAGAGACAAGCTTGCTGGGAAAGCCATTGGTCATATTTAAGCTCCAATCATGTCCCACAATATCTACCATGTTTATAGCAACAGAAAATCACTGGAGAAGGATTCTAGAAGTGCCCGCAAGTGTGTCACCAAGGCTATCATATCATGCCTGTGAGTGATCTGAAATATGGAGAAGCATTTCCATAAGTCTAGATCTATTGTCTCTTAATATAGCAAAGTACAGATCATTACTAGGACATCTCTGGCTTCAAGCAAGACAAGTGCAAAGAATCTGGGTGACATAAAAACAAAATCCAATACATTTGACCTTTTTTTACTTCTCCCTTGTCAGTGGATCCCACTGAAAACCAAAAAACTTTGTAGTCATTAATAAAGATTTTGGAGTAGTACTCCCACAACCAAATTCAAAGGCTCAACAAGTACTTGTCTCTTTCCTTCTGATAGAAGATGGGACTAGAACTTTTTCTCTTTTTTTGTTGAGTGACTCTGTATTCCCTACACCATAAGATTCCAGAAAACTCTACCCATGTCCCAGTCTCCTGAAACTTCACAGTGTTTTTCTTTCACTTTCTGCTTTTTTGTATAGTTAGTAGGTATATAAATTACTTATTTTTGTGTACTAGAAAATTTAAAAAGGCAAAATTAATAGCATAAAACAAAAAATGCTTTTAAAAATTGGTGGTTTGAAGTCACAATACCAGTACATAAAGCCTTAAAATAAACTCAATTGATTTGCTAATGATTCTGAAATTTGGGCTGGATTTATCTGAATAGCTCTTTTTCTGCTCTTAACCTGGAAACACCCTGATAGCGCTGATACTATGGTTGATCCAGGATAACCTCATTGTTAAATCTGGGAGTTGGTTTAGGCACCTCATTTCTCTCTCATCCTCCAGCAGAATAGATTGGACCCTATCCTATAATGGTTGTCTTAGGGTAGTGGTTGTTTCACAATGACTAAAGGTGTAATGACTCTCAAGCCAAGCTCCAGGAATTATACATCATTTTTATCACATTCTTCTGAAATGGTTACATGTGACATATGTCACAAGACTAGTCCAGATAAAACATGGAGAAATCGATTCTACTTTGGTGGAAGGAGTCACAAAAAATGTTGTGGCCATTGCATATAGGGATTCTCTAGGATACTTGATAATCTTAGTTCACCAGTCCATTTAGCATAATGATATCAATATAACATACCATTGGATATTTTGAACAATATTCAGAAGATTAAATTTCCCAGGGTGATAATATGAAAACAAACAAATAAAAAAGACAAAATGACCAGGCACGGTGGCTTATACCTATAATTCCAGCACTTTGGGAGGTGAAGGCAAGATGATTGCCTGAGCCCAGGGATTGGAGACAAGCCTGGGCAACTTGTCATGATCTCGCCTCTGCAATAAATCAAAAAAATTAGCCAGGTGTGGTGGTGTGTGCTTGTAGTTTCAGCTACTTGGAAGGCTGAGATGGAAGGCCTGCCTGAGCCCAGCAGATGAAGGCTGCAATACCTGTGACTGCTACTGCAACTCAGCCTGGACAACAGAGTGAGACTCTGACTCAGAAAATAAAAACAAAAAATAAAATGTCAAGAGATCATATGGCCCTGATACAAACTACTATTGTCCTTGCCATGTAAGAAAATTAATTCTGTTCGATCTCTCATGGGATTGGAAAAGAGTTGTAAACCAAGTGCTAGAGGTTCTAATACTCTAAAAATGTTAATATATTTTCTTCTAAAGCATCCAAACTAACTAAGTGATAGTATAGCAGTCCATAATTGTATACTACAATTTTTCTGCTTTTTGAGTGGGCTAGACCAATTAATTAAATGGCAATAGTATGGGAACTTTGAATACTTCTAATTTTGTATGGTTGCTTTTTTTTCAAAAATTCCCTCAAAATATGCTTTTACTTCTGATTTTCTAGCTGGCTTATGATGTGGGGCTATATCATAGAAGACCCAATATGCAATTTCTTCTGGGTGCTGAACATTGGATATACTCTAATTATATGTGAAATGGGGGAATAATTACATATTGATTTGCTGACACATGGAACCTACTCAGGCCTCTGGTCTCAGGTCTTGCCCAAATCTCAATCACAATACGGTGTCATAAGCCATCTTTTAATGCTGGAAAATTCTGATAGTATTCTGCTTCTATAATCAATGACAGGTTACATATTATGTCCAACATTACTAAAAAAAATCTGGGCATTTCGCTTTCCCTAGCACACCATTACTCTGGTAAGTGATGCCTTCTCAAATTCTTTCCTCCAGGAAGTTCCTGCACCTTCATCTTATTTGCTATAATCTATAATTCTGCCCAAATGCTAAGGAGATAAATGCCCATAAAATTGTCAGAAAATCAAATCCAGGCCCTTTTTCTTTTTTTAATTTAATTTTATTTATTTTAATAACGTGGGGGTACAATTTAGGACAAGATAGATAATAGGTCATCATAGAGGTTAAGTTTGGGTCACACTTTGGACCCCAATTTGCCTGGTTTGAGATCAGGTAACTTTATTGATGTCATGTGCCCCACCTTCCCGGCAGAGTTCTGTTACTGCCAAACCCTTTCTTATAGTATTAAGATAAATGTTCATGGTCTGCTTATGGGTGAGAACAGTGGAACTCAGCTTTTTGTTTATGGGTTCCCTTATTCAGAATTACATTCCGCCCACCAGCCAAGTGTTACACTCTCAAAATCTATTCTTCAAAAGTTTTCTCCCAGTTCACACTGCTATATTAGTAAAGCAATGCAAATAATTTGGGGTGAACACTTTTCTCATATTAGGAGCTTTGCTTGTAATTTTTTACTTTATTTTTTTCTGAAGGTTATGAGAAGTTGTGGCACCTGATTTTGAGAAGCACAAACATCAGTTTGATAATTCTGTTTTTGATTAAGTAACTGTATTCTCCAGTCAAGTGGACATTATTTTTTGGAGGCCTGCAGGGGACTGACTGCTAGATCAACAGTTCAGAGAATTTGGAGATTCAAGATCTCAAGTTTTTACACCCACATTTTTTCTTCCCATCTCAGATACATAATCATCAAATAATGCTAAGGCTCTAATGTGAAGTACACATGCATTAATAAAAGCAGTCATTAGGCCAGGCTCAGTGGCTCAGCCTGTAACCCTAGCATTTTGGGATGCTGATACAAGTGGATTACCTGAGTCCGTGGGTTTGAGAACAGCCCAGGCAACTTGGTGAGACCTCATTTCTACAATAAATGAAATTTTAAAAAATTAGCTGGGCATCATAGCCCATGCCTGTAGTTCTGATTACTTGGAAGACGGAAGCACAATTATCGCCAGAGCCCAGCAGATCGACACTAGAATGACTGAGAGTGTGCCATTGCACTCCAGCCTGGGTGACAGATAGGCTCCAACTCAAATAATAACAACAACAATAATAATACTAATAAATAAATAAAAGCAGTCATTATATAGCTATCATGGAAGTTAAAAGTGAACACTTTATACTAAGAAACATAAATATGTCTAATAATTTGTTAAGACAGAAGTTTGGTACTGTTTATTTGAAGCTGGATTTATCAAGATCCCCTAACAATAATGACTGCCCCCCCACCCACAACCTTCGGCCCCACTTGGTGCTTTGTGCTGGAACATGGATTTCTCCTGGAGACATAGGACCCCTGTCCCTAAAGAGCAACTCTGAGCCCTTTTGGCTGCTGATACAATAATCCATGCTGCAGACCCTAAGACACCATTTTACAAATTAGAAACAGGAAACCCTTTTTCATGGTTCATACTTTTTATTTCCCAATAGTGAAACTTACTGATCATCATTCTGTATGAATATATAAATTATTTTATTTAAATTTACATACTATACAATTCATCCATTTAAAGTGTTCAATTTAACTGGTGTTAGTACATAGATTTGTGCAAAAATCAATGTTACAATGTCATGATTTAAAAATTATTTTTTATTTTATATAATAAACATATTCATATTATATTTAGGGTCTTAAAATTATAACAAATGTAGTATTTGTATGCTGTGCTCTGAAATAGCTGTTTCCAACCTAATTCTCTCCAGTATTCAGCAATTTTTTATAGTTTGATGAAATACTTTTGGGCACAAGTTAAACATTTTCTGCTTCATTTTAAAAATTTTTCTGTATGAGCAGATTTATTTCAACTATGCCTGAATATAAATCTATGGAATTTATTTTCTGTCCTATATACCTGCACACAAGCATATATATGTGTTTGAGTGGCATACCAATGTCATCATAGAATCAGCACATCTTCCTAATCTGACATCATTGCCCTTCAGTGGAGCCCATTGACGTACATTTTTTCTTCTTCTTCTTAGAAGCTAAATACAAAACTTTTCCAGTTTCACTTAATATGGCAATTGATTCCATATACTGTAATGAAGATTCTATTACATAAAATTTCCCATTAGTGATATCAATGTATTAATCTTGCTAGCATAGCCTAATGCCGCAACCCTGAGAGTTTTACTGAGCACTATTGTGGAACTACCATTCTAAGAGCTTTCTTCTTTTTGCCTATGGTTGATAGTTTTGCATTAATCAGCTTATTTCATATCCCATTGCACAGATTCTAGAAGGGCCAGAAGTTTTACTTGTTTATTTCTAAGCTTTTGTTTCGCTTACCTCAATGTTTACTTATGGACAATTCTTTTTTTATTTAACTTATTTTATTTTTTATCAGTGATATATTATGAAACAGTATTAATAGAAATACACAACTTTGTTAAAATTGTAAGTCTTAATTACAATATAAATTATAATAAAACAACAGAAAACACATATTCACCAAAAAAAAAAGTTTCAAAAGTTCGCGCATAATAGCCCCAGTTGGGAAACTGTAAATGTCTGGCACTGTTTATAGAATAAGGTACTATATATCAATAAAAACAAATCAAAAAATTAACAAAAATGAGCAATGACTCACACATATTATGACAAGAAGACACACACACTAAACAGTACAATCTACATCATTCGTATTCCACAAAGTACAAGAACAGATAAAATTGATTTTAGAAATGAAGATTGTAATTACCTTGAGAATGCATTAATTATAAAGACGTATGAGGAGGAGCTACGATGTTCTGGTAACTTCTACCTGTTTTAATCTGGTTGCTGATTACATAATAGGGTTAAGTTTGCAAACATCATGACTTGTACATGGATAATAGGTGCAACTTTCTGCATTTATACTTCAGTAAAATGTTTTTTAAATGAAAATAACATGTTATTGATCTCATCATTTTAAAACAGAAAAACGCATAATCCATTTTAGTTTGTTTTAGTATAATGCCATATAATCCTTTATTTTAAAGAAATTTTCTGGTTATTTCAAATCACATAAGCACAATCTTGATGATTAAGAATGGTGGAAGGAGTATGAATAAGAATATTGCTCAATTTGCGGTTGTGGTTTTCACATAGAATTATAATAAAATAGAGGGGATATACTTCCTGTTTGCCCACTTATCTATCCAAACAGTAAGGACAAGAGGAAGATTAGAGTGGATCTTACAGTTGTAGCATCATGAAACTGTGGCATGGGAAGTAGAAATAGTTCACAAAATTTACTTTCCTTTCAGGAGTATTTGATGATACCACACTTTCCTCAAGGCATTCTTCATCTCCATGTTTCTCAGTGTGTAGATCAGAGGGTTGAACATGGGAGCAATGATGGTGTAGAAAAGAGCAAGAACTTTATCTTCTGGGAATGTGGAGGCTGGTCTAATGTAAACAAACAACACAGGTGCAAAAAATAGTACCACAACCATTAGTAACTCCCTCTCCATGATTGTGTCATTCTTGTCTTACTCTTCAGTTTTCCATGTGCTATAAACAATGGATTCTTATTACTTTTAAGACTTATTTTAGAAGTCTACCTTTTTCAGTGTATATTTTAGAGTAATTAAAAGAATGAAAAGAAAGAATGCAAAACAATGGCTAAAATGACTCTGTGTTACTGGTTTAGAGAGAGCTATTCCAGACAGAGATTTTAGTTTGAATTCATCTTTAGTTGAATACACACACATACATAATTTTACCCATAATCAGTCACCTCTTACAAGTAGATGGAAAGAGGCAAAGCTGCAACATTTTCTGCCCACAAATAGCCTGGCCAGTCATTCAAATTAAGGCATTATCTTCTCTTCTATTTGTTTCTGTACCACTCTGAGCATCTTCCACCAGGTGGTGCATCTTCCACCAGGCAAGCAAAGCTCAGTTCAGAATCAGGCTATATTTCTGTCAAAATTAATTTGTACCCCACCCCCACCGAAGGATTTCAGCATCAGTCTCACTTGCCAGCCCACTAGGGAATCAGCTACATAGCCATCTGTTGACTCTCTTTTGCCAACAGACAGATTGTTCTTACTGGCATTATGTGCCTGACAAGGTACAAAAGGAGTATGTTTAGATTCAGCCCATCTATGCATTGAATCAGTACCTCATATTCCCTCATTTTGTGGACCCAGATGACCACCTTAAGTAAGCACATGTGGATATCTGCTTGTGAATTCCAATTACCTCCTGAACTTGGAAAAGTGTTCTTCTTCTGATGGGCATTAACAGAATGCTCATTCTCTTGGTTATCTAACGCACTAGGATTTCTATGATTGTGCCTCATATGAACTTTTTAATAGGCCAAGTTTCCATTGCCCTCATACCTGCGCATGTGGCCAGGCCATTGTCAGTAAAATCCCAAACACAGAGTTTTTAACCACTGTTCAGAAGAGTGTACAACTGCATCAGAGAAGATTTTGTTTTAGGTGGAAGTTTAGGTTCAAATAGCGCCCATATGAAGTCAGCAGCTATGGGGCCTGTGGGCCAATCTATGGTGAATGCATCATAGCCAAATATAAACTCTTGATATGGCCTCCAGTTTTCATGATATGGAACAAGATCAAACATTTATTTTTTAACATAGATTGGAGCTTGGAATAAACTGGAGAATTTTATGAGTTTATGGTGGTAATAAAATTTGAAAAGTAATCATTTGAGGACACCATCAAGTATCAAAGTTAAACTAGCTATTTGACACCATTTTGGAACATGAAATTTCTACTGAATGCTTTTGCCAAGAGCATGGCATTATGTACTCTAAATGAAATTTATGTCTTGGTAATTATTAGCAATGTGTGTAACTCTGAAAGAAAGAAATGTCCTAGGAAGGCCTTGTGTTGTGGCCTTAGTATTTGTGGAGATTTGCAATTTTGGTTTATACTTTGAGTGTTGTTGAGGCAAGAGATTCCCAAAGATTTCCCTCTCCCATGCCGAAGTGGATACATTTTAAGTAATGGCCCAATCATTTAGAAAAATGTGAAGATGGGACCATTAGTTGATGAGGGCATCAAGTGGTATGATAACTGAATGAAGTTTGGCCAAATGTGTTGTTTTTTGCATCTTAACCTTTATTGGGAACATCCTGGTTAAGGGTTGAAAAGCAGCAGCATTCCATTAGGCCTCATCAATGATGGATAGCAGTGCCATTTGCATAGTCTATTAATGCCCATTACTGCTCACTCTGTTAATCACAAAGGGCATCTCAAATGGTAAAGAGGAGTGAAAAAGAGATAACCTCCTGCAGCACCCTGGCATCTGGCAAGGGACTGAGTACATGGGAAGTCACCCCTCCTGTGGGTAGAATACACCAGAGGATACAGGTTTGGCTTCTCTAAGAGGGGCTTCAGTATCCATGCCAAGCTTGTGGGGTGCTGTTTCCATGGTCCAAAGCATACAAAGCATAATGGGAAATTGGTGTAGAGGATCACAGTTGCAGGGTCGGTGAGAGACTCTATTTTCCAGAAGGCCTGGTAGATAGCCAGTCGCTCGTTGTTGTTGGGTTGTTTTTTGTTTTTTGGGGGTTTTTTTGAAAGCAGGATTTATTAAGAGGACAAAAAAACTCCCATAGTGGGAGGGGACAAGAGGTGGTTGCCCAATTTGTTGCTTTAATGATGGCACAAGGCCAAGAGGGGCAATAACTTGGAGCAATCAATGACCATGAAAAATGGCTCAGAGATGTCAGGAGGCATTTTTTAAAAGGTTGCCAAAGCTTCCACAGCAAAGGAGTTTTTTTTGAGAACATTCATAGGAGTGCCTGTTAATTTAAATTTAGAAGGGAAATTTTTAAATGAGGAACATGCTTTCACCAGATTCCAAAAGTATTAAAAAATATTGAACTTAAATGACCTAATGTGTATTTCAAATGAATCTCTTTAGAGGGAGATGTCCTCGATGTAATGTCATACTTATATTCCTGGAGAAGGTAGATGTCATTAAGATTTTGTCTGCAAAGCTTGTATGTGATGACAAATCTGTGGAGGTACTCCATGGGTACCCTGAAAATGTGTATTCTGTTTCTTCAGAGATGGAGGCAAACTTTAGCTGGAAGGCAATTGAAAGAGGCACTAAACAGAATATGTTAACTATAGGGGATACAAGGCTTTTTCTCTGCCTTATAAAGGCTCAATAATTGAGTCTGTAAAATAAACTGACAGTAGACAAGTAAAGAGAAAAAATATATGTGTGTCTTGCACATATGATGGGAGTCCCACAAAATATGAGACTCAAAGAAGGACCAGACAACTGAAATTTACACAGTATTCTCGAGCTACAGAAAGGAATAAGGGCTGGGTCTTCTGGAGGCAAAGGGGAGGTGGTGACAGGTTACGGGAGACTGAATGAAGGAAATGCATGGAGAACAATGAATTGCTATGCAAATAAAAAATCTCTCAGGTAAGAAGAGATTTATCAGAGTATCCCATTGGAAGAATAGATGATGGTCTTTGACAAAGTCTGTCTGGGCACGGTGCCGACCTTCAGTCTCTTCTCCTATAATGAGATCTTCCCTGGTAGATTAGCTTCATATGAAACTGTTTTCTTTCATAGAGGTAGATTTCTTTTACGAAAGGACAGTTTTTCAAGCTACCTTTGTGTTTGCAATTTCTCAGAATAACTATCTTGAAATATGACAAAGATGTATGTCCTGAGGGGGCATATTGTCGTCTAATACAGTCATGTTTGGGTGGTATGTCCTGTGTCCCCAACATTCCCCCATCTGAAACTTCCCAATAAGTTTTGTAGTACAGAAATTGAGCTTGTATCTTGTCCAATATCCCGTTGAAGAGACATTTATAATGAAAGAAAAGAAAAATAAAGGTTAATGTTGGAAGAAGTTCATAAACTCATTTCTGAGTCCAGAGGGTAGCCAGCAGAGATTTCTAGATTTGGACACAAAATATCTTCAGTGGGAGTGGAGACAGGTAGTGGCAATCTGATAGATTTTTCTGATTTGTGGTTTGAATGTTTCGAAGGTTAGCCATACATAAACTGCTATAGTGATATATCTAATGTCCACACCAAATCATCCAGCTTCTGCTTGTATTTTCCCAGAATAATCAGCTTGAAATATGCCAAAGATTTGTATACTGGGATGGCATATTCTGGTTTCCTGTGGTCATATTTGGCAGTAGGCTTCCTCAGGTGTGCCCTGAGCCCTAACATAGCCAAATCTACTAGAGCTAAATATTTACCAGTTTTTGGCTACATAGTTTTAATAATACTAGGCATTGGGTATGGGGGACCTGGTGGATGGAACCACAGTATTAAGGTTGTAGTATTTTATCATAAGACACCCTTTATATTTCTCTGATTTGAGAACAGAAAAAAATGGACTGTTAAATGGAGAATTAGTGGAGATAATCACTCCTTTATGGATTAGGTTTTATGTATTAAATATTAATACTGGTAGCACTTCTGTAATTTACCTTGAGCCATATTAACTATTTTTACCAGGGTTTCATGGAGTCCCATTTGATTAAGCCAGTTGTAAGGAAGTGCCAAAATTTATTTTAATTTTAACTTATTTATTTTGTCAGAGTGTCTATGTCCAACATAGACTATTTTACAGCAATGAGTATGTGACTACGGGAAATTAAAGTGAGGCATACTCATTTAGAAAAAAATATATATCTCTTTACCTTCTCAAGGTTATAGGAGCCAAGTGTTTAAAATTAGTTAGAATCTCCAAGTAGAATTATAATTTGAGCCCCAGTATTGGTTAAGTCCATGAATTTTTGTCAATTCTTGCATTCTAACAAATGTTAGTTAAGTTAGAACCTATGCTGTAGAGGCACAAAAGCAAATCAATACCATTTTCAACTTCTGGTTTTATAAATGCTTTATCATATAAATTTTGAATTTTCAATTCAGTCAAATTATAAAAGTTTGCTTTGATTTGGTTATATGTCATACACACATAATGTACCTATTACATATTTATATTAAAATGTTGTATATTACATATTATTTATTTAATTATGTTTTCTTTCCTCCTGCATTTAAGGGTTTGTTCATAAGTCAGTAAGTATTCTAGAACTAGCATTATGTTTGTTAGACTTGGTACTTATTTGCTTCTTAAAATTTCAAGTCTCTCTTTTGTTTTGTTTTTAATTCTTGGACTTGTAGCCACCTAAAGCATCAGTTTTTCTCCCCCTCCCCCTCTAATTCTCCCTTTAGTCTTTTAGCTATGGGAAGTTTAAATTCTTAATTTCTATCTATGGTTGATAAGAAAAAAGAGGGAAGAGGAAAGGGACCCAGTGCCTCTGAGCTGTAGTCTTTCTCTGGGAAGACCCTAACTTCAAGATAATCAGTTCCTCTTTTCCTTTCTCTGTTCCCTTAAGTAAAATATTTAAAATGGCTTATATTTCTAGATGGCTATTTTTTTTTGTCTTATCTTTTTTTGGATGTTTACCTGACAAGATTCTGGTGATATCTAATAGCTCTCTACCATTTTGAACTTACAAATTGTTTTGTTTTCTTAGAGTCACATTAATTAGAATGGAGATTTGTAATATCTACTTTAAAAAACAGCAATCTGACTCCAACCATGGGTTCCAAGAGGGATATGAAGTATGTGGTTATACATATTGTGGTTTTATTTGATTTGTTTTCCCCAAAAGTAGAAAAACTACTTGCTTTTGTCTTAGATGAAGCTTAAGTAAGAGTTTGCCCTCCTAAAGGAGAGGGAGAAGTTCTTGTCTGTCCCTTTGGGTACCACTGTTCTGTGTTGAATGTGTGTGTTCGGATGAAACTTCACTTCTGCTGGATTAAATGTTTAATCTTGTTGATACCTGAAGACTATCCAGAGAGATATAGAAACTAGAAATTTAAGTCAGGGGGAACTATTAACTAGAATAATTAGGAAACAATATGAGTCTTTCAGCACCCCCATGTTGTGCCCCCCTAGCCCAGGAACTAACCCTGCTCACTGTACCCAGCACTCCTGTCCTCCTGTGCTGCCCTGTCAGTGTCCCTACCCTCATGCCCCTGTCCCAGCTCACCGTTCAGCACAGCATACTCACTGACCCTCTGTGGCTTTCTCGAACCCCAGTAAGATGACTTGAATTCTGTGTCCTCAGACTGCCTTGTTCTGCCTGTGACATGTTGCTGGTTACCATTATTCAGCATTTTAAAAATTCTGCCTTGTTGTAATGTTAGTTATTTCTGTCCACATCTCTCCTCCAGGTCGTAAGCTCTTTGAAAGCAAAGATTGTCCTTTTTTTAAAAAAATTATAAACTCTGTGTTAGTTTCCAAGAGCTGCCATAACAAAGTGCCAAAGACTGGGTGTCTTAAAGCAGCTGAAATTTATTGTCTTACACTTCTAGAAGCCAGAGGTCCAAAGCCAAGCTGTGGCAGGGCCATGCTCCCTCCTAAGCCCTGGTGAGGGTCCTTCCTGCCTCTCCAGGATCCAGTAGCCCCAGCCATCCCTTGGTTCCATGATAGCATCACTCTGATCTCTGTCTCCATCTTTACATGTCAATCTTCCCACATGTGTCTTTGACTCTGTCTTTTTCCTCTTTTAAGGACACCAGCCATATGGGATCATGGACCCACCTTCCTTCAGTAAGACCGCATTTTAACTTGATTACATCTGCAAAGACAGTGTTTCCAAACAAGATTTCACTGAAGTGCTGGGAGTGAGAAATCTAATATATTACCTAGGGGCACAATTTAACCCATCGTCCCTCTGCATTCCCACTTTGCACTGTCACACTCTGTGCTTGGTAAGAATACTTGAAAACTAAATAACTGAACAACTCATTTATTTCATTTGCAGAATCTGGAGTTTAGTCAACGTAAATATGCAACTAAACTGGGTAAGAATAAAGAATCACCATGATAATGTTCTGCCCTGTAAGTAATTTTATCCACATCTTCCCTTTTTTCTGTCACTGAGCATCATGTCTCTAACAGTAGAGGGAGATAATTGGACATATTAACCAGACACTTCCACAGCCATCCATTAGTCACCTACTATGTGCTAAGCACTGTGTTTGGGTCCATTACAAGTAATTTAATTCTCACAACAATATTATGAAGTAGCTTGTAGAGTATTAGCACTGCAGATGAGAAAATGGCAAAACAAGGCTTAGGACAAGGTCTGTTTGTTTAATTTAGAAAATTAGCTACAGTCAGAGATGTTAACCCTCCTGACTCATAGTCTGCTATTTTCTTTTTCTTTCTTTCTTTCTTCCTTCCTTCCTTTCTTCCTTCCTTCCTTCCTTCCTTCCTTCCTTCCTTCCTTCCTTCTTCTCTTCCTTCCTTCCTGTTAGCATCTCACTCTTTCACCTGGTTACCTCAGCCTCAAACTACTGGGCTCGAGCAATCCTCCTCCCTCAGCTTCCCAAGTAACTGGGACTATAGGCTTGAGCCATGGAGCCTGGCCTTATTTCAATTTCCACAGCTCTGGAATGAAAGGAGACAGAGGGAGAAGAGGCAGTGAGTCACACTTTCCGCTTGTCCAGAGTTAGCTCTATTGGGCTGAGTGTATTTCACAGCTAAGTATGAATTATATTTAGATCCTTTTCTGCTTTTTGAGAATTAGCAATGTATGCAACCTAGTCAAAAGGGATACTTGCAAATTGAGTTTAAAATTAGAATTATGGATTATGTCAACCATGACATGAAATATAAATACTTATCTGTGGAAAATCCCTGGTCTCTCTTGTGAGTGGGAACTAGGGCATAGAGAGGTGTGAGTAGACCACAGTCACACTCTCTGATATTGCCACAGTTTATAGGTTTTGCATATATTTTGTATATGAAGCCATTGGCTTTTCCTTTCCCAACCAAAAACATTAACTTCTGTTCAGGTTCAGCATTTTCTAGCTCCTGTTTTTTTTTTGTTTCATTTTTTTTTTTTACCCCAACTATCTATCCACCAGGTACTTGACAGTGATATTAGCCCATGTTCTAAAGGAAATATTTTTAAAACCAGGCTGGTGGGACCAGCGTCAGCACCACCCTTCTGTCATTAACTCAGTTTTATTGACCTGTTCTTGTGAATGGCCGTGAGAACTGGGAATTTGTGTGCGGGTCTTGTTTCTATTAGGAAACCCTGGGCCAAGATTCATGTTGGTACTGGACTTAGCTTTACCATATGTTACACTGTCCAGAGGAGAATGAGATAGTGCAGTCAGAGATAGGGAAACTTTGGGAATACTCCCTATGTTTCACTCTGACAATTTGTATTCTAAAATCTTATTTCCTGAGCTGGGCAAGTTTACATGTGTGCGAGATGATAATAATATTTAGACAATATGAAAATTGTATGTTTTAGACCCTTCTTCCCATAGTAGCCAAATACATTCAGTTTATTCTTGAACTTTGTTCTCCTTTTTTATAACAACTTGTTCATATAAGAAGAAAGGCAGTGTAGAAAGTTAACCTGGGGATCTACCCTGCTGTAGAGGAAAGGGCACTTGATTTGAATACTGACTGCCCTTTACCAGATATAAGAACTTGGAGAATTCACTTAAACTCTACAACTCTGTTTCCTCACTTGTGAAACAGTAAAAGCTTGTACAGGGGATTTGAAGAATAAATTATTGGCACATTTCCAAGCTCATACCAGACACCAAAAGATGCTGATAGGAACAGGTTTATTTTATCTGAGAAGGCATATTTTATGCAGAAGGAAATGAGTGCAGAACAGAGAGAATGCACTTCCTGGAGCTGTGTTATCCAATGAAAAGAAAGTAACTGATATTCAATGGCGATGTAACTACTACAGCACATCTGTCTTAGTCGGCACTAGATGTCGCCACTATACCCGGACACTGCTTGACAATAAAAAAAACACAGAAGGCTTTTGTAGCAAACTTATTTAGATGTCAGTAAATGTAGTAATTCACAAATTCAAAATTTGTGTCTTTAAGACTATTTTAAATGGTAAATAGGTAATTGTCCGTAAGGTAATAATCTTATTGTTTTAAATTATTATAATTTGAATAATATTCTTGATGAAGTATCTGTTCAAAATGTTTGCCCATTTTTATTGAGTTGTTTATTTTCTTCATAGTTAGTTTTGAGATGCTTCCATACAATAGAAATAGTAGTTACTTGGTTGTCATATAATTTTAAAATATTTTATTTCAGTATGTAACATTTATTAAATGTTATTAACCACCACATTCTTAATAATAATAGCTGTAATTTTATGACACTTAATACATCAGTTTTTTTTCTTTTCAGGTTGATGTTATTAGTATTACTTCTGAGACCACTTTGCCTAATCCAAAATACTAATGGCTTTATCCTCTTTCCTTCTAAAGATTTATAGTTCTTTATTTTAAATGTCAGTTCAACTTTTCAGTTAATTTTTATATAAAATGTGATATACAGGTGGTATAATTTTGCTGTAAATGGATGTACAATTGTTCTATCATTTGTTGAAAAGACTATCTTTACTGAATTGCCTACAAGTCTTATTTTAAAAATAAATAACTATAAATGTACAAATCTAATTTTGGACTCTTTAATCTGTTCCACTGATATACTTGTCTACATTTATAAAAATAACACTAGCTTTGCGATACAACTTTAAATTACATAGTCTAAATTCTTCCATTGTGTTTATGTAAAACATTGTGTGTGCTAACCTTTGTCCTTTGCATTTCAACATAAATATTAGAATAAAATTTTGTATTTTCAGAAAAAATATCTGCTCTGATTTTTGGTGAGAATTGCTTTGAGATTTATTGAAAGAGGATAGAATAGATGTTATAATAGGTCTTGATGTCTAATCCATGAGTTAAGAGATTGATCTGTACATATGAGGATTGAATCAGTGATAAAGAGTTCGATTTAGGGCTAGGGTTAGGGTTAGGACTAAAGAAAATCCTATCAAAGAAAAGCTCAGGACCTGATGTCTTCACTGCTGAAGTCTACAAATGTTTAAAGAAGAACTAAGATCAACCCTTCCCAAACTCTCAAAAAAAAAAAAAAAGGAGAAAATACTTCCAAATTCTTTTTTTTTTTTTTTTGTAGTTGGAGTCTCAATCTGTCACCCAGACTGGAGTGCAGTGGCTGGGAGCAGTTGCTGGGCTCCAGCAATCCTTCTGCCTCAGCCTTCCAAGTAGCTGAAACTACAGGCGCGCACTACCATGCCCGGCTAATTTTTGATTAATTGTAGAGATGAGG
>CAUYQG010276783.1:0-10429 GCA_963574415.1 Tarsius wallacei | reverse complement strand
ACTACAACTTCCCTACTGTACTCCAGCTATCTCACTGCATATTTGTTGGTCTTCTTTGGTGATCTGTCTAGGCAGGTCTTTTTCCCATTTTTAATTAAGTGTTTGTTTTTTGTTGTTGAATGCTAGGAGTTATTTGTACACATTTTATTAAATGTGCATTTTGCAAATATTTTCTCCCAATCTATGCTTACCTTATTATTATCTTGACATTGTTTTTCACAAGGCAGGCATTTTTTTCTTTTACAAAATAAAGTCCAGTCTGCCAATTCCTTTTTTCATGGAACATGCCTTTGGTGTTGTGTCTGAAAAGTCATCGGCAAACCCACATTGTCTGTATTCCCTCCCCTGCTGTTTCCCAGGACTTTTATAGTTTTGCATATTGAGTTCAGGTTTCTGATCCATTCTAAGTTAGTTTCCTGGGCGGGTATAAGGGTCTGTGTCTAGCTTCATTTTCGGCACGTGGAGATTCAGCTGTCCCAGCACCATTTGTTGAAAGCTATCTTACTCCGCAGTATCCCCCTGCTCTTTGTCAAAGATCAGCTACCTGTGTTTATGTGGGTTTACTTCTGGGTTTTCTATTCTGTCTCATTGATCTGTTTGTCTATTCTTTCGCTAATACTGCACTGTCTGGATCGCTATAGCTCTGTCATAAGTCTTGAAGCCAGATAGTGTCAGTCCTCCGACTTTGGGTTTCTCCTTCAATATTGACTGTGTGGGGTATTCTGGGAATTTTGCCTTTCCATATAAAATTTAGAATCAGTTTGTTGATAGTCACAAAATAATTTGCTGAGATTTGGATTGGTGTTGCATTGAACATACAGATAAAGTTGAGAAGAACTGGCATCTTGATGATGTCGAGTCTTTCTACCCATGAAAATCCGTATATTTAGCCCCTCTTTGATGTTTCATGGTACGATGTTGCAGTGGAGACAACCGCTGCTATAGAGCGTCCACAGAGCTCAGTGGTTATGGTGCCAGACATCCAGGGTCAAGTGCCGCTCTGCCTCTCAGTCAGATTACAGAAACCCTCAAGGTATCAGTATGCCAATCTATAATTTGGGGTGATAATGGCACTTCGCCCATTGTGTAGGTTACACGGGGCATACGCTCACACCAGGCACATGGCAACTGTGCCTTATTATTGTCTTTTTCAGCTTTTTGAACTTCACAAATACAGGGTCTGACAATTAGGTTCACAAACCATCCTAGAAAAAGTGTCCCATACCTCATCGCTAAAGGTCACCATGCTCACCTTGGGAAGCTGTGAACCGATGCCAGTGCCTTGTCCACCCATCAAAACACTCTTTTTCTGGTATGATCAGTCCAGAATAATCAAACTATGGCCTGGGTTCAGTGAACAATTGTACCATCCAAAATGCTGGAGAGATGATTTGGTCCCATTTTAGGGAAATTGCAAGAGCTAGCCATTCTGGACCAGGCTTTGCTTCGGAAGTTCATGAAATGGCAGTGAGTCTCAGGGTGTCATGTAGCAGAGCAAGTAACATGCAAGACCCTCAGCATCATGACCAACAGTGACGGCTGTGAGGGTGTCATTACTCTCGGCTGACCCTTCTCGCTAAGAATAGGTGAGCTGGAGAAGGGGGGGTGAAATCAGTTACAGTGAGCCTCACATCACATGTCAGAAAAAACTCTCATACCAAGAGACTTGCTTCAGCTGCAAGAATTAAAATGCTCAAGATTGGGCAAGGACGTTAAGCCATTCCATTCTCTTTCCTGAAAGTTTCTAAGGGTCATTGGATGATGGTGCAGAAAGCCTGGACTGAAATATCAGAGACCTGTCCTTGAGTCTGGCATGAGCCGGGGACACGTGAGCTAATTGCTTTATCCCTTCCGGTATCAGCCCCCTCTGCTCTGAAATGAGAACATGAATATCGTCATGAAGGATTGCTGTGAGGAAAAGAGATGACGTTGTTAAAAATCCCAGCACATCGTAATTGCTTTCAAAAACAGCAACTGTGACTGTTTGCTCTTATACCAAGAGGAATGCCTAGCTCTCTTTGCTACTACATTTCAGACGAACTAAGGAAAAGTAAGAAGGTCAGCATGAATTGAACGGGAAGGATGAAACATACAAACACAAAAAAGCTGTGACAGGAAGGGGCTGGGCTCAGATGACCCGGTTGGGTGTCAGAAGGGTGGTGTGAAGTCTATCTGCACCCCAGAAAAGACCCATAGAACACCTTGTTGCAGGAGAAAACTGAAGACACAGGCAATGGCTCCATATGGATGTGCTTACACTTATCCAGGCAGATTGATAGAAAAGGGTGCAGAGATGGAAAAACAGCAGGGCGTCAGCAGCATCACCCCTGGGAAGAAACCCCAGTGCAGGTCTGAGACGGAGAGAGGAGAGAGGCAGGGACAGACGGGCTTCCAGTGTTTACGCCCTATATACTGTTCAGTTTTATTTACAATGATCATTCATTTCTGTATCCCCTCACAATGTTTTAACATGTTCAAAACAATTTCTTAAAATCACAGCTTTAGAGTATGGCATGCTAACACACTAGAGACCAAATTAGGATGAAGGTATATGTGCTGGAGTGTGGCACTGTTGGAGTAACTTTGTAAAGGACATCTGTGCAGGCAGACATGTCTTCTTATGTGGACATTAATCCTCTCTAGAAAGAGACCTGGAAACCAGTAATAATGGCACTCCCTGAGCAGAGAGCTTAAAAGTTTCTGGTCTGGGGTGAAATTGCTGCTTCCTTTTCACTTGGCACCCTTTGAATTTTGTTCTTGTATATGTGCTACCTTTTTTAAGATAATTATTTTTATGTTGAAATAAATAATAGAAAACAAAAATTTAGATGCCCAAGTAATAAGTTAATACATGCAAGACAAGATGGTAATCACACCTGAAGTAACCCAAATAGGGTTAGAGTTCTTTTCTCTATTATTGGCTTTTCAGATCCATTTTTAGTCTGGATGAAGAGGTGAACAAAATAGGTGATTTAAAGAAAGTGTCCAGGATCCTAAGATTCTAAAAGCTCTCATCGGAAAGCACAGTGGAAATGGACTTGGAAAGTCCAATTTCCAAACTGAAAAAACACATGGAAGAATTTTTACAGCATCTAATCAATAAAAGTCAGTAGGTATTTACTGAGTATCTATTGCCTTGCAGTCACAGCACTGAGCTGGGCTTCTATTTGTTTGCCAGATTTCTATGGGGAAGTTATAAAACTAAGTTGTTTTGTGGACTCTAGATAAAGTAACAACAAAAACACCAATAGTCTGCGTGACTTGGGAAACCATTTGAGAGTCTCAGACACTCAAGGAGAAGCAGTTACCGTTGTCTGGTGCCCTTGAGATTTCCAAACACGCGCAAGTGTTGGCCTCGTTGCCAGTTGAAAGTGCTGCTGCTGGTCTGATGTTCTTCAGTGTCCCAGGCTGAGCATGGTTCATTGTTTTCTTGTCATGTAGGAAATGAGCGAAAGTCACCGGTTTTGGTCAGAATGGACTCAACACGATGTTGCCTGGTAGATGGGTGAATTGAATGAAGCTGGCACCCATGGCTAGCCCTTCCACAGTCTGAAATCAACACAAGCAAACACTTCAAAGTGAGTTTGCTTTGTGCCAACTGTCAGCAAGAACAGGCAGGCACACTGTCTTCTGCAAAGGGGAATAAGACAAATAGCATCCTGGCTTTCCTTGCAGATACTATCCACGGCTCGTATAGCATCACTGCATTTTGGATGGCAGATTGTTTAACAAATGCAAAAAAAATTAAATTATCTAGTTAGCGGAGCACAGAGGCCGGCCGTTTACCCCAGGCCAGGAAGATGAAAGGCGTCGCTTGCCATTTGTGGGGAGGTGGCGCGTCAGGACAATCTCTGAGTGCCGCAGACACTCGGGAGACCCGCGCCAGGCCACGTGACGCTGCCCCCGCTATGCTAAAAATGCATTCCTATTTTTTCAAGCATGCTTCCATTAAAGAGGGCACATCTGTTTTAAGTCCCCTTTTATGAAAATGACTGAGCCTCCTCAGCGTGCTTATCTTTTAATTTCGAGATTCTTTGTAGCAATAACTTGAGATAATAACCAACCGTATTTCTGGCCCCTTTAAAAAATAAAGGGGAATGGGTGAGCCATGTGAGAGCTTTGAACTCTCTCTCCTAATCCGCCCCCTTCGGGCCTGGGTGGGAAGGGTCCCTCCGTGCGGTGAGAGCGGCTGGTCCTGGACGCTCAGCCTGGCCCCAGCCCGCAGGGGCCCAGCTGGAGGCTCTGGGCTGTTCATCAGCTCCCTCGGCAGGGGGGAGTCCGCTCTCTCCCAACGCTGGCAGTAAAGCCGCATTTCCTTTTCAAGTCTCTTCCTTCCCTGCCCCCAAACATTTTCCACAAATTTTCTCGCCCTCTTCCTCCCGCGGGAGGGGTTCCGTGAGCGTGCATGACCCGGGTCCAAGTTTTCACACCCACCCAGCCTTGTGTTTTGAAGAGCACCTGGCAGTCAGGATTGCATCTGCCATCCGTCTTTCTGCTTTTCTTCTTCTTAACAAAATTTCATTTATTTTTTCATTCATTCATTCATTCATTTTAATAGCTTTAGGGGTACAGGTGGTTTCTGTTGGTTCCACGGATGAATTATTTAGCAGCAAAGAGGTCAGGGCTTTAAGGGCACCCTCCACCCCCACCTGGGCACATGGGACAGGAGTGGTGATTTTTTTATCCCTTCCACCCCTCCCCCTTCTGAGTCTCCCATGTCCCTTACCCCGTTCTCTGTGCCTCTGCAGATCCTTACCTCAGTTCTTCCTTATCAGTGAACATATGTGGTGTCTGATTTTCCGTTCCTGAGTTAGTTCATCATGTAGGGTGATGGTCTCCAATTCCTTCCATCCAAGTTGCTGCAAGAGATATTATTTCATTCTTTTTTTATGACTGAAGGGTATTCCATGGTGTGTGTGTGTGTGTGTGTGTGTGTGTATGCATGTACGCGCGCCTGGTGGATGGGTGAGTTGGAACTGGTGCTGTATGACTAGCACTTTGACCATCTGAAATCAAAAGAAGCAAACATGTAAAAAATAAGCTTGTTTTGTGCCACTGTCACTATCTATATGTTTTTACGCATGACATTTTCACTGGTCACTGATCATAAGTCACTAAACGCTGGGCATTTAGGCTGATGCTGCACCTTTGCACTTGTGAATTGTGTTGTGATGAACTGACACACGCAGGTGTCTTTCTTGGCTACCCACCTCTGTTCCTTTCCCACTGCTGTCTCAGGCTTAGGCTGTTCAGAGATGGGATCCAGGACTGAGCTGAGTTTGACTCGAGATCCTTCTCCCTTCTCTGGACTTCCTGCCCCAGTCCTTTTCAGTGCCTCCTCTGAGCACCATGGAGATGAGAGGCTTGGGGACAGAAGCCTCAAGAACACTCACTCAGCATCTGGAGACAATGAGCCCTGTCAGGGACCATGGTGCAGCTCCCGCCAGGTGATCAGCAGCAGGAGGTGCAGCTGAATTCTGTATCCCTCCCTGTACAGAGAGGACAGGGACATTGCCAGCAGTCTGGTGACCCAAGGACAGGGACATCACCAACAGTTTGGGCATTTGAGGATGGGGCCTCACAGAGACTGAGACACTTCCCTGTGTGCCGCATGACGTGCAGAGGTCAAAGATAAACATGGGGAAAAGCCGGGCTCGGTGGCTCAGCCTGTAATCCCGTGCATTGGGAGGCTGAGGTGAGTGGATTGCCTGAGCCCGCGGGTTTGAGACCCGCCTGGGCAACTTGGCGAGACCTCATCTCTACAATAAATCAAAAAATTAGCCAGGCGTGGTAGCGCATGCCTGTAGTTCCAGCTACTGGGAAGGCTGAGGCGGAAGGATCGCCAGAGCCCAGCAGGTCGAGGCTGCAGTGGTCGGGAGCGGCCACTGCACTCCAGTCTGGGCGACAGAGTGAGACTCCAACTCAAAAAAACAAAACAAAACAAAACAAAACATGGGGACTGCAGTGACTGGCTCGTTCTAGCCCACCTAAAAGCCCGAGCATCCCCCTCCTGACAGCATGCAGTCCTCTTGCCATGTTCACACCAACAACATGGACCTGTGCGTTTCCTGAATACATAACCACATATGGCTGGAAATGATCGTCCAATCCAGAGAAACACCGTGGAGTTCGACTTTTCCCTGCTCCGTGCAGTGCCACAGTCTTTCTGTCTTTATCTCGTCAGAAATGGAAGTGAGATGTGAATGTATTAGTTCCACTTTCATTAGCAGGCCTGGGAATCAGCATTCAGACTGGACTGGTGGTGACGTGACTCTCCGTCATGGCACACTCTCCTTACCATAGGACACTGGATGTTGAATTCATTTACTGTTTAAAAAATAAAGTGAATCAAAGACTCTTGCTCACCATCGGCACACACTTATTATGCACTGACTGCATACAGGAAACACACAGGAGAAATGCCCATCAATAGCTATTTCCTGGAAGATCCAGATCAAGTTGGTGAGAGGAGGCCTATGGCGAGAAAAAGCACCCACCTCATTCGGGACCTTAGTTGACAAGTGTCAAAGAGCAGGAGCATTTATTCGGAGTTTAATGAACAATGTTACAAAGACAAGCAAAGTTTCTGCCGCCATGGAGGCTACATACTGGTGTGGGAGGCGATGGAGGGCCACAAATAAATGTGAAAACAGATAAAACGTGTACTTTCAGATAGCTACATAAGCCATGACAAAAATAGGACAGCAATGGGGTGGGAGGGGGCAGAGAAATGTTCCCACCGCCTCTGAGAAGGTGACACCAAAGGGAGCCTGGAGATGAGGATACGGGGGAGGAAAGCTGAGGCTGGGAGCAGGCTGGAAGGAGGTCAAGGAGGTGAGGAGGAGTGAGACAGCTTTGTCTTCCTCATAGAGTGCTACCTGCTTGACGCATGTGTGAGTCAAAACAGGTTTCTAGTGCGGTTGGTGCATGCGTGTGCTGGGGGTGTGACTCTGTTTCTTTGAAGTGGTGTGGGCCTGCAATCTTCTAGCCACACCCAGGGTAGCCAGGGCCAGGACTGGGGGGTTTTGCCCCAGCCTCACTAGAATCACCCAGAGTTCTGACCATTCATGGGCTGGCCCCTTCTAGGCGGCTCCAAGGTGCTCGAAGGTTGACAGCTGCACATGTGGCGTCTCGGTCGTGGGACATGACAAGAGTTGTGTTGTCTCAGATTAAGAGCCAAGAGGCATCCGCCAGGCTCCTCTGCCTCGGGACTGTGAACATCTCGCACCCTCACTCCTGCAGTGGGCTGCCCTGGGCATCACAGTGGACTGTCGACAGCCCTGGTCTCCACCCATGGATGCCAACAACATGCTCCCAAGTTGTGACTACCAGTAATGTCTCCAGGTGTTGCCAGCTGTCCCCCTGAGAAGAAAATGTGGCTGGGAACCACTGGCATAAGCAGAGAAGAGCTAGAAACGTCAAAGACTCACACTGATGCAGTTTGAACATCTGTTCCCTCCAAATCTCATGTTGAAATGTGGTCCCTGACCTGGCAGGAGGTGCTTGGGTCATAGAGGGGTACCCCCTCACAGATGGCCTGGTACCCTTCCCGGTGATGAGCGACTCTCACTCTGTGAGTTTGTCAAGGGCTGGGTGTTTAGAAGAGCCTGGGCCTCCTTCTCACCTGCTTCCACTCTCGCCTTGGCCCCGCCTACCCTCCTTCCCCTTCCGCCATGACCGGAGCCCCCTGAGGCCATCCCAGAAGCTGATGCCGGTGCCATGCAGAACCGCGAGTCAAACAAACATCTTTCCCTCATAAATGACCTGCCTCGGGGATTTATATTCAGCACTGCAAAATGGGCCGACACACCTGCATCATCTCACTGACGACCACTCAATATTTGCAGTTAACTGTTCTGGACTCCAGTGCACGTCAGGACGGACCTTGTCTCTGAAGGCAGATGGAGCTCCCACTCAAGGCACCAGCACAACCATACAATTTTTTTGGAAAGAAGAAAATGGACATAGAAAAAAGAAAAAAAGACACCGAGTAGACATTGGGAGAGGAATTTGTTCATTTTCCTTCTATGTATCTTATGGCTTTGTTATTTAAAAGAATGGACTACGCAAAGCTACATGGATACATTCAGCACGTGACATTGGGGCAGACGCGGGCATGTGCTGTGTCCAGGTCCACATGTGTACTGTCAGGGAGTGGGCAAGACGTGTCCAGAGTTTCAGGAGTCGGAGTTGTGAGTCCCCCACGGGGTGGGCAATCTTGATTGGGAGGGGCTCCATGGAGCCTCTGGGTGCTGGAAATGCTCACTGGCAGAGCTGGTGGCGGTTCTGGGAATGCATGTGGCCATGCGAGTTCTCT
This sequence comes from Tarsius wallacei, assembly GCA_963574415.1. NCBI lineage: Eukaryota > Metazoa > Chordata > Mammalia > Primates > Tarsiidae > Tarsius > Tarsius wallacei. Next base: position 2,112 of record CAUYQG010276783.1, on the reverse strand, counting down.
GATCAGAGTATGTGGGATCGGGCACCTAGGTGTGTCATCAGCACATCACAGAGGCCCCAGGATGGAGCTCAGAGGGTCTGCAGCTCCATCCACAAGGCCCAGGCACGCTTGGTTTTTTTCTGGCTGGATGAAAATGTCCATATCATCATGTCGTCAGTTGGATGCAGATCTTGGTGGAGCAGTCCCAGGGGAAAGGCCAGCATGAGGCAGGAACAGCACTGGTCCCTCCAAGGGCCGGATGCTGCTGCTGGGAAGGGAACACGCAGATCTCCAGCTGCAAGGTGTCCTGCCCCCCAAGTGACTTCCACAGGCCCAGGGGAGAGGCAGCGTTAGATACCCTCCCAGAGAGAGGCCCATGGACAGTTCAAAACAGGCCCTGGCAGTAAAAATCCAAAGGAATTGGGGGATGAATAAAGGGATGACTGGATAGAGACAGTGGATGAAGCAGGAGGCAGAATGCTAGCTGTGCCGTCCCAGGCGTGGGTAGGACATGCCCCTCCGTCATTTTTTCCATTTCTCTGTAGGTTTGGAGGTTTTTATCATAAAATGTTGGGAGGAAAATCAGACTCCTTTTTGTTCTGTTTCTGCTAAGCTAAAACACCGTGAGAGCTTATACCATAGAGCAAATTCTGTTCTAAAGCTCCACTATGGTTTTTAGCCGCTGCCACCCATTATAACCTCAGTCACAGGGAAGTTTTCATTGAGCAATGTCATCTAAGACAAAATACCTGGGCCAGGCACAGGAACACAAAACTGTAATCCCAGCACTTTGGGAGGCTGAGGCGAGAGGATTGCTTGAGGACAGGAGTTTGAAAACAGCTTGGGCAGCATAGCAAGACCCCCATCTCTACAAAAAATAAGAAAGAAATTGTCTTGGTGTGGTGGCATGTGCCTGTAGTCTCAGCTACGTGGGAGGCTGAGGTGGGAGGATCATTTGAGCCCAGGAGGTGAAGGCTGCAGTGAGCTATGGTCATACCACTGCAATTCCCCCCAGCCTGGGTGACAGAGTGAGACTCTGACACTGGGGAAACAAAAAGATGAAATACCCAAATACATTCCTGGAAGTCAATTTTTTAAACTGCTGAGATGATTTCTCAAGAAAAGATGTTTTGTATCTACTGTTGGATAATAGAGTTTTTTAAAATTCAGAAGTCCAGAAGCATGTCCCAGCATCTCCTTTCTAAAGAGTGTTCAATTAAGGGTGAGACAAGTGACTCTCTCCTTTCCCTGCACAACTTTGCTATAAATAGCAGACCGGGAGCGAGAGCTCCGCGCTAGACCTGCCGGGAGCGCATGAGGTCACCGGCACAGTGACAGCAGATGCAGTCCTCAGTGCCCTGAGGTGCCGGGGCCTTGTCCTCCCGGGAGAGGGATTTAACAAAGGAGCACATTTCAAAGTAGACACTGTGTTTTCCATCCCTTTTCTGAAGTGTTTTCAAACACACTCCCAGCTAAAAAGTCTTAGAAGTAAGAAAGGAGGCATCTGTCAGACCCCCGGAAGCTGCTGACAACCCCAGAGCAGAGAGCACGGTTTGGATGGCTGAAGTCCCTAGCGCGCTCTCGCCATGGGGGGGCTTGCCTGATTTCTGCCCCTCCCGCAGGGTCTCCACTTTGAAATGTTCAGTACAAAAGGCGTGGACTAATGTCCTCCATGCATGCACTCTCCTAAATGTGACATGTCTGACTGCAATCTTACCCCAAGCCAGGGTGCAGCGTCTTGAGTATAAAAAGGTGTTGCATTTGCTTAAACTCACACACCTCTACAGCTGCTGGGAAGGTAAACATGGACCATGCAAGGCAGGGCTGCTTCTCTTGCACTGTGTGTGTGTGTGTGTGTGTGTGTAATCTGTACAACAGTACACACATCTTTATCCAAAGAAATCAAATCAAACACTGAAGTGCAATTTCCCCAACCCTTTCTCATCTTCTCCCCTGCCTCTCTCCCCAGAGGTACCAGTTTGGTGTGAACCCTTTAAGGTAGTTATTAAGAGAAATGAATTAAATTGGATTTTGTGCACATGAATAGGACTATTTTGTAGGAATGACTCATAATGCTGGTATACTGAAAGTACTTAAATTAGATGACTTCAGCCATCCAAACCATGCTCTCTG
>CAUYQG010276777.1:0-14525 GCA_963574415.1 Tarsius wallacei | reverse complement strand
GGGCTCGGTGGCTCAGCCTGTAATCCCGCGCCTTTGGGAGGCTGAGGTGAGTGGACTGCCTGAGCCCGCGGGTTCGAGACCCACCTGGGCAAGCGAGACCTCATCTCTACAATAAATCAAAAAAAAAATTAGCTGGGCGTGGTAGCGCGTGCCTGTAATTCCAGCTACCTGGGAGGCTGAGGCGGAAGGATCGCCGGAGCCCAGCAGGTCGAGGCAGTGGTGGCCGGGAGCGGCCACTGCACTCCAGTCTGGGTGACAGAGTGAGACACCGACTCAAAAAAAAAAAAGAAATGTCAAATCCCAAAAAAATAAACACAGATCAAAATATTTTTCAAATAACTAGATTTCGGGCCAGGTGCAATGGTTTATGCCTGTAATCTGGCACTTTGGGAAGTGGAGGCAAGAGTATTGCTTGAGCCCAGGAGTTCAAGACCAGCCTGGGCAACAATGCTAGACCTTATCTCTACAAAAAAATAAAATCAAGAAGTTAGCTGGGTATGATGGCATGTGCTTGTATCCCAGCTACCCAGGAGGCTGAGGTGAAAGGACTGCCTAACCTCAGGAGGTAGAAACTACAATGAGCTGTGATCACACTACTGCACTCTATTCTGGGCAACAGAGTGAGAACCTGACTCAAAAAAAAGAAGGAAAGAAACTAAAACAAAAACTAGACTTCAATGGTTGAAAATTCTACCCAGTAAAAAGAAAAAATCAAGTTAATTTATAAATGTGAAAACATCAGCCTAGATTCAGACTTTAACACTATGATAATCGATTCTAGACACAATGGAACTATATTATAGATTCCTTGTGAAAGGACTCCCAAGAATTTTATGCTGAGTCAAAACTAGGAAGGATTCCCTAAGAAAAAAAGAGACTCATTAAAAAGAAAAAAAAAAAAAAAACTGCCCCCAAAAGAGTAGAAAGAACACAATAAACCTAAGCATAAAAGGAATACATCTGCTCAAACACACAAGAACAGAAAACACATTTCCCATGAACTCGGCTTTGATCAGCTTCTCATGAAGCCCAACAAAAGAGAGTAAAAGCCAGTTATGGAGTTTAAAGATAATTAAATGCAACCAGAAAAAGCAAGCAATTTGCCTAACCATAAAGTGAAGACTAGTTCTAATATCATGCTGCTGACCTCAAAGTCCTTACTGAGTTGGTAACAAGAGGCCAGAGGATAGGATAGTACAGGGAAGAAAATAATGAATGTAGTTTTTTTTTTTTTTTTTTTTTGAGTTGGAGTCTCACTGGGTTGCCCAGACTGGAGTGGCCACTGCTGCCTCGACCTGCTGGGCTCCGGCGATCCTTCCGACCAGTCTTCCAAGTAGCTGGAACTACAGGTGCGCGCTACCACGCCCGGCTAATTTTTTGATTTATTGTAGAGATGAGGTCTCACCAAGTTTGAACTTAGTATTAACACTGACAGTAAGGGAAGAAATATGTGAGATGAATACATTAGTCAACACATCTGTAATCAACACACGTGTTTTCACATGTTCCCTCACCTGAGAACAGCCTCGTCAAGCTCTTGTGGCCTGTTAGTTGCACCCATCACAAGTACTCTGTCATCTCCAGCAGACTGTACCTACAAGCCAAAAAAGCTTTCTTTTGGTACTTTTAAATGAAGTAATGACAAAAATAAAATAACTTTCTAACTTCGGTCACTTAATATAAGGAAAATATATATACTAAAATGCTGCCACATTAAAAACAGAAGCACCACTTACACCATCAAATTCTATGAGAAACTCAGTTTTGAGGCGTCTACTAGCATCATGCTCCCCTTCTCTTCTTTCACACAAAAGGCTATCAACTTCATCTAGAGGAAACACAAGGATAAGACATTAATTAAAGGCTAAGCTACGAGATCATCTGAGATAATCTAGTTTACCACTTATTCACACAATGAGTCCAACTGCATTCATTAAATAGTCTTTAACTTTGCCCTTCTTTAAAACTTTTTCCCTCTGAATAATCTTTCCTAACATATCTCTCATATTTGGAGAGGGAAACTTCAGAAATATTCTACTTAGTTGGAAAACATGTTCTTACCTATAAAAATTATAGAAGGTTGCAGTTCTCGAGCCACAGCAAAAAGAGCTCTCACTAATTTCTCTCCTTCTCCCACCTACAACAAGGCATCATATATTGTTACACACATAAAATGCCACATTATTCCAGCCTTTTCAATTTCATGTGAAAGTCTAGAACTTAGAAATTTAATATTCCTTCCTTGCAACAACCAGAGATTTGGTTGGAGGAAGGGGAGGGTGTTACTGAACTGCCCTTTGCAATTTTACAAAACAGACTGTGATTTCAAACAGCCTAATAAAAAAGTACACCTTTGTTTTGCTTCACTCTGCATTCCTAAGATTTGAGAATGAAACAGCTGTCAGTTAGAGGTATACATAGTGAGAAGAGGGACAACCAGGGAGAGAAAGAGATGCTAACATTCCTTGAGCAGATTACAGGATGCGCATTTATAGAAGCAGAGAAGTTAGAACGTGGTCTCTGAAACAAAACTTGGTCTACCTTGAAAAGTCATTCTCACAGTACCACTGTCAATATATATCAAAATACTTCCATGTAGTCCAGGAGGTCTATAAACACCGCGTGGGACATCCCAGCTACCAATATCATACACAGGCCAGTTTATGCATCAAAGTATCTAATAACAGAGTCATGAGGTCTGTGATCATCTACTGCAAAAATTCTGCTGTCCTCTAGGTGGCATTTATGCTTTTTACTGAACATTTCACCTAAAAGCAACCAAATAAAAGTGCTCCAGATATAGAATCATCAAAACAAATATTCTCAGAGCTGAAAGAAACCTCAAGAGATCAATTCTTATAACTGAACATTTTATAAATGAAGTAAGCCTGAAGTGATACTTTCCTAAAGTCAGCTCAGGATGTAAAAATCAGGTTGGAATCCCTTTTCCTAACTTCCAAGACAGTGCTTTCCATTATACTATGTGCATAATATGCCCAAACCTGCTTTAATAATAACTTTACTTGTAATAGCTTATGTAGGAAGTAAAATGTAAACAGGAAAAGAGGTGGCATTTCAGTACAACTTTTAACTACCTAATAAAATTGAGAGCATTTTGAGTATGCTGCTTTATTTTTAAAAAATTTTTTTTGAGTCTGAGTCTCACTCTGTTGACCAGACAGGAGTACAGTGGCACACTTGGCCACCGCAGTCTCGACCTGCTGAGTTCAGGTGATTTTCTGCCTCAGCCTTCCAAGTAGCTGGAACTACAGGCATGTGCCACTATGCCCAGCTAATTTCTTGATTTATTGTAGAGATGAGGTCTCACCATGCTGCCCAGGCTAATCTCGAACCTGTGGGCTCAGGCAATCTTCTCACCTCAGCCTCCTAAAGTGCTGGGATTATAGGCATGAGCCACTGCCTCTGGCTGATTTATTAAAATATTTAAGTAAATTTACGAAAGATTTGATCTTACATGACCAACTCCTCTGCTATTTTTTGTCTTTTGCGCTAGTAGCATAATGATACACTGAAGACCAAACCATAAAAATTTTGAAGACTGCGCAAAAACACTGTAAACTGCAAAGAACTATATAAATATTAGTTTTTAAAAAATAATGAATCATAAGCAGGTTAATTAACAGTTCTAAAACATAATAATTAAATCTATTTGGGTAAAAAAATGCAACTACAATTACTTGCAACAATCTGGATAAATCTCACAAATATAATGCTGATGAAAGAAGACATACACACAAAATCCTGTATGATTATATTATATAAAGTTCAAAGACAGGTTTTACCTATGTTAGTAGTCTAGTGGTTTTGGGGAGAGGGCCAAGTATAGTAGCTCACGCCTATAATCCTAAGACTTTGGGAGCCCATGGCGAGAGGATTACTTGAACTCAGGAATTCAAAACCAGCCTGGGCAACATAGCAAGACCTGCTCTTTATAAAAAATTTAAAAATTAGCTGGGTGAGGTGGTGCATGCATACAGTCCCAGATACTCAGGAGGCTGAAGTGGGAGGACTGCATGAGGCCAGGAGGTCGAGGCTGCAGTGAGCCATGATTGTGCCACTGCACTCCGGTCTGGGCAACAGAGTGAGACTGCAACTAAAAAAAAAAAAAAAAAAAAGGTTGGGGAGAATCTGAAAGGATTTCAGGTGTACAGACAACGATGTATTTCTTGACCTGGGTGGTAATTATGAAAGTATATTCACTTTGTGATAATACAATGCTTTCTTTTTAAGTCTTCAAAGTGAGATCATACCTGAGGTAAAATATTCTGCTCTTATCATGCTCTAAGCATATGGAAAAACTGCCATGAGACCATAGGAAGATAACTAAGATAATAACTAATCCAGAGGGGAAAAAAGCAGATATGACATTAAGTTCCTATACATTTGAAAGGCTGTCTAATAAAACAAATCTTTTGTTACATCCAGCATATAAAAATTAGAAAAAGCAGATTTCTGTTAGACATAAGAAAAAAATGTATTGGCTAAATTGTCCAAATGAGAAACTAAACAGTCCAACATTCTCGAAAGTAAACTTGGTTCAAGATATTCAAGAGGCAATATAGGATTTGGGGGCTAGGATCATAGATTTTATATTGTTTCAGGACTCAAGAAGATAAAAGAAAATAGTCTTGAAATAAGTACGGATACTAGAGAATGGTCGCTGTAAAAATTTTAACACAAGGGCGCGGGTTCTCAAGCCACACTCATTGGCTCAAATCCCAGTTTCCCACTTCTGGGTTATGCAACCCTGAGCACATCACTGAATTTCTCTGCATTCCCTCATCGAGAAAATAGAGGTATAAGAACAGTATCTATACGTATTATGAATATCTACTTATTCCACAAATACTTATTCAGTATCTATTCATTGCCAGATACTGTTCAAGGCACCGTGAATATGAGCAGTAAGGAACAGTGAATATTCTTGGCCTTCATGGAGACTGTCTTCTAGTAAAGGTAACAGTGAAACCATATAAAACTGAGATAATTGCTTCAACGAATATGAATTACAACTTCAATGAGGATGACAAATGAGAGTTAAGTGGTGCTAAGAGAATAATAAGGGGGATTCGTTTTGAGGGTCAGGGAAGGTTGTAACATTTTGAATGACATCTGAAGAATGAGTACAAATTAACCAGGAGAAGACCATGTTACTCAGAAAAGAAACTCCATGAAGAGGAGTCCTGTGTCAGGAAAAAGTATAACAGTATTGGGAAAGTGATGGTATTTGCTATGGTTTGAATCAGATTCACCAAAAACATGCAGTCCTATCCCTGGTACCTATAAATGTAACCTTAGTTGGAAATAGGGTCTTTGTAAATGATGAAGTTAAGCTGAGGATGATCAAGTTAAGTTAGGGTGGGCCATAACCCAAAGGAGAAATTTAGACACAGAGACATGCATTCCAGGAGAATGCTAGGTGAAGACAGAGAGAGAAGGATACATCTACAAGCCAAAGAATGCCAAAGATTGCCAGCAGGCCGCCAGAAGCTAGGAGAGAAGCATGTAACACAGGCTCCCTCACAGCCCTCAGAAGGACCTAATTCTGCCGAACTTCGAATGATATTGGACTTCTGACCTCTGAAACTGTGAGACAATAAATTTCTGTTGTTTAAGCCACCTACTTTATGGTATTTTGTTATGTGACCACAGTAAGCAAATACAGTATTTGACAACAATTCTAATTTTAAAAAAGCCTAACAAATGTATGTAACTATCTACTTTGAAAATTGATATTCATCATTTATAAGTAACAGATAGAAAACTCATAGAAAAACATTTTTGTGAAGTAATATTACCATTTATACTTAGAATATTTAGACACCAACTTAAAATATTAGAAAAAGACAATATTGGAAAAAGGGTACTCACATATTTTGAAGTTAAACTTGCAGCACTTATATTAAAGAAGGTTGCATTAGATTCTGCAGCTACTGCTTTAGCCTTTAAAAATCACAACAGCAAATATTAAATTAGTTCAATATCTCACTTTAAAAAGATAACAACATCTGATCAATTTAAGCTACTGTAAAAGATTCCCTAAAAATAGGAGGTGTGACATAGTTCCCAAAATATGCAACGTGTCTCCTTCTCAACAATAAGGAAAGGCTCTAGGGAGAGCTGTTTCTTTTCCTAAGAGAGAATGGGTAGAGAGAAGTTAAAGAGAGAGAGAGAGAGAGTCAGCTATTCTCCTCACAAGCATGGAAAGACAACTGCTTAGAACAAATATGCACAGCCAAGGAAGAAGTTACTCTTTCCCTATTTGTTTTTTCTGTCTAGAAGAGCTATGCAGAGGAAAAAGGTATCCAGATCCTGGTAAAAACTTGACAAAAGTATAATAAAGAAAAGTCTAGCCGGGCTTGGTGGCTCAGCCTGTAATCCCAGCACTTTGGGAGGCTGAGGTGAACGGATTGCCTGAGCCCGTGGGTTCGAGACCCGCCTGGGCAACTTGGCGAGACCTCATCTCTACAATAAATCAAAAATTAGCCGGGCATGGTAGTGCGCGCCTGTAGTTCCAGCTACTTGGAAGGCTGAGGCGGGAAGGATCACCGGAGCCTAGCAGGTCGAGGCTGCAGTGGCTGGGAGGGGCCACTGCACTCCAGTCTGAGTGACAGAGTGAGACTCCAACTCAAAAAAAAAAAAGAAAGAAAAGTCTATAACATACTGATTGTTTAAATAAAGCTGTTATGATAGCAAAAAAAAAAAACAAGGGTTAGAAAGATACCCAATAGCCAGACTTGGTGGCTCAGCCTGTAATCCCAGCTCTTTGGGAGGCTGAGGTGAGCGGATTCCCTGAGCCCGTGGGTTCAAGACCTGCCTGGGCAACTTGGCGAGACCTCATTTCTACAATAAATAAAAAAAAATTAGCTGGGCGTGGTAGCATGTGCCTGTAGTTCCAGCTACTTGGAAGGCTGAGGCGGAAGGATCGCTGGAGCCCAGCAGGTGAAGGCTGCAGTGGCCGGGAGTGGCCACTGCACTCCAGTCTGGGTGAGAGTGAGACGCCAACTCAAAAAAAAAAAAAAATAAGAAAGAAAGATACCCAATATAGTAAGATAAACTCTTCTAAGGTAAATATTTTATTATTTAACTTAGAAAAATAATGACAATTACACTGTTAAATTTAACCAACCAGGCCAGGCGCGGTGGCTCAAGCCTGTAATCCCAGCACTTTGGGAGGCTGAGGCAAAAGGACTGCCTGAGCCCAGGTGTTCAACACCAGTCTGGGCAACCTGACGAGACCTCGTCTCTATAATAAACCAAGAAAATTAGTCAGGCGTGGGAGAGCACGCCTGTAGTTCCAGCTACTTGGAAGGTTGAGGCGGAAGGATTGCATGAGCCCAGTAGGTCGAGGCTTGTGGCCATGAGTGTGCCGCTGCACTCCAGCCTGGGCGAAAGGGTAAGACTTTAACTCAAAAAAAAAAAAAAAAAAAAAAAATTTAGCCAACCAAAAACACACCACTGAGGATAACATATATGGTTTTACATCTATTTCTCCACTGAAAATCACTTTTAAAACTGCAAAGTATATCATAGCAAAAAGAAAGTCACAAGTATCAGAGACAAGATCAAGTTCCTTTTTTAATACTATCTCTTATTAATCAATAGAATACTTAAATGTGAAAAGAATTCTTACCAGCATTGTCTTCCCATTCCCAGGTGGACCAAAGAGTAACAATCCTCTGGCAGGAGCTCTAAGCCCTGTGAACAACTTGAAAATACATACTTTAGTTTATAACTTTAATCCTGGAGATAATTTTTCCCAGACATTTTAAGTATTATTTGTCATCTAAAAAATCCTCCCAAACAGAGCTGCCCAGAACTTTATTTATTATTATTATTATTGGAGTAGGAATCTAACTCTGTTGCCCAGGCTGGAGTGCAGTGGCACATTCATGGTCACCACAGCCTCAACCTGCTGGGCTAGGTGATCCTTCCACCTCAGCCTTCAAAGTAGCTGGAACCACAAGCATGCACCACCACACTCAGCTAATTTTTTTTTTAAAATTTATTGTAGAGCCGGGCTCGGTGGCTCAGCCTGTAATCCCGCACTTTGGGAGGCTGAGGTGAGTGGATTGCCTATGCCCGCAGGTTCAAGACCCGCCTGGGCAACTTGGCGAGACCTCATCTCTACAGTAATTCAAAAAATTAGCCGGGTGTGGTAGCGAGTGCCTGTAGTTCCAGCTACTTGGAAGGCTGAGGCGGAAGGATCGCCGGAGCCCAGCAGGTCGAGGCTGTGGTGGCCGGGAGAGGCCACTGCACTCCAGTCTGGGTGACAGAGTGAGACTCCAACTCAACAAAAAAAATAAAAATAAAAATAAATAAATAAATAAATAAATTTATTGTAGAGACAAGGTCTCGCCAAGTTTCCCAGGGTGCTCTCGAACCCCTGGAATCAGGCAATCCTCTCACCTCTGCCTCCCAAACTGCTGGGATCACAGGCATGAGCCACGATGCCCAGCCTGCCCAAAGCTTTAGAAGGAAACACATAATCAATAATTTAGTCTAATGTTAAAAACAGAAGAAAACAAAATGAAATAAAGTCAACTCCTTAGTGATCAAAGTGAAAGCACAGTGGTTAAAACAAGACAAGCTGAACACAGGCATGTTTCTCTACTTAGAAATCCTACCAAAATAACACTAAATACATAAAAGGATACAAATCTTCCAAAGATAGGAGATAACACAGTAAGTTCCTATAAAATGGAGAGCTGATGAAGTGTGATAAGTGCCTGCATATGAAGGTACACCTGGACGCAGGCAGAAAGCTGATGTGAACATTCTGGGAGGATCAGGACTTGAGGTGTCAGGTGCCCCAGAAAGCAGCACGGAGGCAGTGGCAAAAAACAGGGGAGCTGACTGAAAGCTGCTCTGAGCAACAAGTGAGCCTCCTCAAGAGCAGGCAGGCAGGTGGTCAGCAAAGCCAAAGGAAGTGTGGGAGCTCCATTCTCTAGAGAAACTAAGCCAGATTCTCCAGATGAAGAGACACAAGGCAGGCCAGGAGTCAAGGGTGAAGCAACAGAATGAAAACACCTCACTTAATGGCGATGCTGGATATACTTTTAAGCTGAATTACAGGAAAGGCTCATATCCAGCTTTTTAAAAAACACTTTTTTTTTTTTTGAGTTGGAGTCTTACTCCGTCGCCCAGGATGGAATGCCGTGGGCCCATTCACGGCCGCCCCAGCATGGACCTGCTGGTCTACGGTGATCCTTCCGCCTCAGCCTTCCAAGTAGCCAGAACTACAGGCACACACTATCACACCCAGCTCTTCTTTTTTTTTTAAACCTAGAGACGAGGTCTTGCCAAATTGCCCGGGCTATTCTTGAACCCACATGCTCAGGCAATCCACTTGCCTCGGCCTCCCAAAGTCCTGGGATGACAGGCTGAGCCACCGAGCCATGCCATTGCTTTATTTTTTTGAATAGCTTTAGGTTTACAGAAAATTAAGCAGAAAGTCCAAAGCTCCCATATGACCACTCATCATGCCCCAATCTTCCCTATTATTAACATCTTGTGTTCGTGTAATAGGCATTTTAAGTATTATTTGTCATCCAAAAACATCTTTTTTCAGCAGCATCCTCCCAAAAAGAGCTACACAGAACTTTAAAGGAAACACATAATCAATATTTAGGAAGGATAGTTAGTCTCTCCTCCCACTTATGTGGAAAAACTCTCAAGGTATTTAGATCTCTGATTTCATCAGAGTTTTATAGTTTTTCTCATAGATTTGCACAACAAATTTTGTTAGATTTACACCTAAGCATTTTCCTTCATTAGTGTTAATGTAAGTGGTATTACATACTCCAATTCCAATTATTCATTGTTGGCATGTAAAAAAGCAACTGACGTTTATATATTGACTTTGTATTCTACAACCTTGCTATAATCACTTACTAAACTTACTAGTTCCAGGAGTTCTTTTTGATGATTCTTTGGGATTTTCTATAAGGCAATCATGCTATCTGCAAACAAAGAGATTCAGCCATTTCTGACCTATAAAAATAGTAATTTCATACTTGTTCTACCTAACAAGTAATAAAGTTCTCTTCTCCTACCCACTTTCTAGAACATAAGTAGTCAAGTCTGTATTCTCTTAACAAGAGTCTGGAAAATTCTGTTCTAGAAAATCTAAATAACCCCAGAAAAAAGACCAACAGCTACAGTCACATGGAGAAACCCAATTAAGCACAGGCGTGCCGCTCTATCATCCACTAATGAACAGGGTTCCACAATCACCCAGCTCTAAAGTACAGAGTCCAAATCAACTTTTTTATTGTTCCAGTCCAATATGAATGGACACCTAGGATAAACAGACACTTGAGAGAAGCTTCCAACATGAAAGAGTATAAAGCAAAAAGAAAAGAAAAAAGGGACATCTTGAAGAAACAGTGGTAAAACAGTAAACAACAAAACTTTATAAAAGCTCTTAGAGACATAAAAGAAGAAACTGCATCTATAACAAGAATAGGAAGCTATTAAAAAAAAAGAATCAGAGGACAAGAAAGTTCTTGAGAACCAAATTATATCTGAAATTTCAGAGAAATAGTTGAAAAATAAATTTGATGAAGTCTCCCAGCAAATACAACAGAGGACAAAAAAATAAAGATTAAAGAGGAAAGAAAGACTTGAAAACCAAAACACCAATTCAAGAGGGTTTAAGAACCATCTAAAAAAAAGTTTGAAAGGCCAGGCTTGGTGTCTCAGTTTGTAACCCCAGGACTTTTGGAGGCCGAGGTGAGGGGATTCCCTGAGTCACAGGTTAGAGACCAGCCCAGGCAACTTGGCGAGACCTTGTTTCTGCAATAAATAAAAAATTAGCCAGGCGTGGTAGTGCGTGCCTGTAGTGCTGGCTACTTGGAAGGCTGAGGTGGAAGGATCGCCAGAGACCAGCAGGTCGACGCTGGGGTGGCCGTAAGCGTGCCACTGCATTCAAGCCTGGGCGACGGAATGAGACTTCAACTCAAAAAAAAAAGCTTGAGAAATATTGAACTAAGGAAGTAAAAAGAAAAAAATTAGAGAATTCTAGAACCTTTCTCAGAATTGAAGAATGAGTATCTAGAAAGGTAAACACTGAGGGAAACAAAGAGAAACAGAAGATACGTCAAGTAAATCATTGCAAAATATCAGAACAGCAAGATAAAGAGAAGACCCAAAAAGTTTTGACAAAAAGTCTGAGGCTCTTCTGACTCCTGATATTTTGTCTCTAAGAAAAAGCAGCACATATGCTAAAAGACAACAGACAATGCCTTCAAAATACCAAGGGAAAATCATTTCCAACCTAAACCTTAACATCCAGGCAAACTATTAATAAGGGAAGATAGCAGAATAAAGATATTTTTAAAAATACAAGACCAGGCCTGTATTCCCAGCACTTTGGGAGGCCGAGACAAGTGAACTGCCTGAGCCCACAGGTTCGAGATCAGCCCTGGCAACTTGGTGAGACCTCATCTCTACAATACATCAAAAATTAGCTGGGCATAGTAGCACGCGCCTGTAGTTCCAGCTACTTGGAAGGCTGAGGTGAAAGGATTGCCAGAGCCCAGCAGGTTGATGCTGGGGTGGCTGTGAGTATGCCACTGCTCTCCAGCCTGGGTTGCGGAGTGAGACTCCAACTCAAAAAAAAAAAAAAAAATACAAGACCTCGAAAAACTCCTTCACATCAGGAAGTTACTAGAGAAGGTAAGCCCACAAAATATGAAAATAAACAATGACAATGGAAAATATGGAATCCAAAAGACAGAAGAGACAATAAGGAGGCAGGCAGAAAATATTTTCAAGATGGTAGTAAAGAGAGATTATAGAACAACTGCTGTGAAACAGGCCTAGAGAGCAACCAGTCTTCAACAGAAAAGAAGGCGGTTCCAGGAAAAGTAAGTCTCAGAAAAGGACCTGAGTCAATGGATTTCTGGTTTGGTTTGACCATGTGGAAACTGGATTGAAATGGTGGAGGAAGAATTATCAACAGGTAAGATTAAAACTAAGCAAATGAAAAAAAGCACAGATGGGCACAGTGGCTCAATCCTGTCATCCCAGCACTTTGGGAGGCTGAGGTGAGGGGACTGCCTAAGCTCATGGGTTCGAGAACAGCCTGGGCAACTTGAAGAGACCTCATCTCTACAATAAATAATAATTTTTAAAAATTAGCTGAGCATGGTAGTACACTCCTGTAGTTCTGGCTATTGGAAGTCTGAGGCAGAAGGACTGCCAGAGCTCAGGAGGTCGATGCTGGCCGTGAGCATGCCACTATACTCTAGCCTGAGTGACGGAGTGAGACTACAACTCAAAAAAAAAAAAAAGACAAAAATAGCACAACTACTTACTCTAGGAGAGAAAAAGTTGTATGAGGAAAATGTAGTACACTACTTGACTGGGCAGTGAACAACAATTAAAACACTGAATATTAATTTAACAGCTGTGATATAATCATATACTGGAAGAACAGGAGCAGTGGGTATGTAATATAATGGAGCTAAGTGTTCATCGGCTATCATATACCAGCTAATAGATTTGAAAATGAAACAAAAATTAAGAAATGCTTTACTAGATTATTATTTCTAAATAACCAGTCTAACAGTAAGACCTCATTTACACAAAAAATAAAAAAATTAGCTGGGCAAGGTGGTACATGCCTGTAGTTCCAGCTACTCAGGAGGCTATGGCAGGAGGATTGCTTGAGCCCAGGAGTTTAAGGCTGTGATGAGCTGTGATTGTGCCACAGAGACCCTAACTCAAAAAAAAAAAGAGCTGAGCATGGTGGCTCACGCCTGTAATCCCAACACTTTGGGAGGCAGAGGCAAGAGGACTGTCTAAGCCTAGGGGTTCAAGACCAGCCTGGGCACCATGGTGAGACTTCATTACTACAATATTACCTGGGCATGGCGGTATATGCCTGTGGTTCCAGCTACTTGGAAGAACTTGAAATAATAGATACACCTGGTACGGTGGCTCATCCCTATAATCCCAGCACTTTGGGAGGCTGAGGCAGAGGACTGCCTGAGCCCACAGGATCGAGACCAGTCTAGAAAACACAGGGAGACTGCATCTCTGCAATAAATTTTTTTTTGTGTGTGTGTTGGAGTCTCACTCTGTCGCCCAGGCTGGAGTGCAGTGGCACGCTCCTGGCCACCGCAGCCTCGACATGCTGGGCTCCTGCGATCCTTCTGCCTCAGACTTCCAAGTAGTCGGAACTACA
Organism: Tarsius wallacei; assembly: GCA_963574415.1. Lineage (NCBI taxonomy): Eukaryota > Metazoa > Chordata > Mammalia > Primates > Tarsiidae > Tarsius > Tarsius wallacei. The sequence goes on along the minus strand of CAUYQG010276777.1, from coordinate 1,312 downwards.
GGCATGCACTACCACACCCGGCTAGTTTTTGATTTATTATAGAGACGAGGTCTCGCCAAGTTGCCCGGGCGGTTCTCGAACCGGTGGGCTCAGGCAATCCTCTTGCCTCAGCCTCCCAAAGTGCTGGGATTACAGACTGAGCCACCGAACCCGGCCAATCTGCAATAATTTTTTTTTTTAATTAGCCAGGCATGGTGGTGTGTTCCTGTAGTTCCAGTTACTTGGAAGGCTGAAGCGGAAGGATCATCTGAGCCCAGCAGGTCAAGTCTGCAGTGGCCGTGAGCATGGAAAAAAAAAATAAATACAAGGGGGCACCCAAAGTCCCATAATTATCTTTTGGAGGGTGAACCCCTTATAATAAAGACTTCTCCCACTAGGTAAGTGTTCTAGGAACCCATTGGCCTCAGTGTATCAGCTAGTGTTTTTGTGAGAGACTGCATTTGGTTTCAATGAATTTTGTTTGGAGATTCTTTCAACATGTTTGCCCATTTCATGATGGGAGACTTTTGAGCACACCTGCCCACATCCCACGAGGTGTTCAGCAGTTTTTGACCAAAAACAGCATGACCTCCATGTCCCACCCTCCCTATTTATCCAATCTCACCCCAAGAAACTTTTTCGGTTTCCCTGGATGTGAAAAATTCTCAAAGGGAAATGGCTTGTCAATGTAGAAAAGGTGAAACGAAAAATAGCAGAAGCACTAAAAGACATCAAAATGGATGAGTTCAAAAACTTTTGAGCAGTGGAGGAAGCATCTCAATAGGTGTATTGTGCCAAACTGAGAGTATTTTGAGGGTAACTGAAGATTAAACTTGAAAGAATAAATACACATTTTTTTTTTTAGTCAAAGTATCACTGTGTTGCCCAGGCTGGAGTGCAGTGGCACACTCATGGCCACGCCAGCGTCGACCTGCTGGGCTCCAGCCATCCTTCCACCTCAGCCTTCTAAGTAGCCAGAACTACAGGCGTGCGCTACCATGAGCAGCTAATTTTTCATTTATTGTAGAGATGAGGTCTCGCCAAGTTGCCTCGCCAAGTTGAACCCATGGACTCGGGCAATCCACTCAACTCGGCCTCCCAAAGTGCATGGATTACAGGCTGAGCCATTGAGCCTAGCCAAATACACATTTTTTTAATAAAGAAATTCCTAGCCGGGCTCGGTGGCTCAGCCTGTGATCCCAGCGCTTTGGGAGGCCGAGGTGAGTGGATTGCCTGAGTCTGCGGGTTCAAGACTCGCCTGGGCAACTTGGTGAGACCTCATCTCTACAATAAATCAAAAATTAGATGGGAGTGGTAGCACGCGCCTGTAGTT
>CAUYQG010276776.1:0-10180 GCA_963574415.1 Tarsius wallacei | reverse complement strand
AGCCGGGCTCAGTGGCTTAGCCTGTAATCCCGTGCCTTGGGAGGCTGAGGTGAGTGGATTGCCTGAGCCCGCGGGTTTGAGACCCGCCTGGGCAACTTGGTGAGACCTCATCTCTACAATAAATCAAAAAATTAGCCGGGTGTGGTGGCACGCGCTTGTAGTTCCAGCTACTTGGAAGGCTGAGGCGGAGGGATCGCCGGAGCCCAGCAGGTCAAGGCTGCGGTGGCCGGGAGTGGCCACTGCACTCCAGTCTGGGTGACAGAGTGAGACTCTAACACACACACACACACACAAAATTAAAAAATTAAAAAAAATAAAATAAAAATGCTCATATAAAGTACTTCTGCTAAAGCCAAAACTAAATTACCTTTCTTTTTCGAGTAGATGTTCCTGGCACATCAGCATCTTTCTCTTCTTCCTTTGAGGCAGAAAATTACCAGATTCATAAACATTCTAGGTTTTATTACACTCTGTATTTGTTTAATTAGCAGTTCTTTCCTTCGCACGTGGGAGGAGCTATCAGGTATATGCTGTGGCACTTCACTGCCTCATTAAAAGATCTCCCCCCATTTACAACATTCTGAATGCCATTTTTAAAAAGTTAACCACAGCATTAAACAAAAAATAATCTTCACAACAGCTTTAAACTGAAAACTACATTGTATACATTTTTGATATACACAGTAATATTATGAAGTATTATTACATACCTCAGAGTCAGACAAAACTTTCTTCTTCATTGAATTGTAAAGTGGAATTACGTTATAACAACTCTGATCCCTAAACAACAAGGAGAAAATGTTAAGCAGAGCCCTGAGTCCTGTTCCTTTGAAATCTGTCCCTGACAGCAGATTGTACATGAAAGCTGATGCTGAAGGCTTGTCTTCTCCACTGGTTGACTCCAGCACCCTGAGCACATACATCTGATCCTGCCCTGCCCCTCCACTACGCAGAGTTCATACCAGAGCCTGCCTGCTTCATGACAGCAAACCCAATTCTCACCTGCCAGTCTTTGCTCAGGTCACTGCTGTGCTTCTTCCTTTCCTCAGTCTTCAAGGGCAAGCTAACATACCACCTCCTTCTAGTTCCTTCTTTCTTGTATTCTTGTAAGTATTCCCTAAAACTTTGTCCTTAGCCATCTTCTGTTAACACCAAACTTTCTGCTCTGACAACCTTATATATTTGTGGTTTATCTGTACAAGTGAATTTCAAATTCCTATAATCTATCCTGACTCTTATTCTGAGCATCCTATCATCACCTAAAATTCCACATGCCTAAACCTGTTCCTTTTTCTATTTTCTAAAAATTAACAGTATACCATTCTTACAGTATGGGAACTTCAGTTTTTCACTATTCCTTCCCTTGCCTTTTCCTTATGAACCCAATCAGTGGTCAATTCCTATGAATTCTAACCTCAAAAATCTCTTGGCATCTGTCCCTTTATCCCCTCCATAAACGAAGCCCTCGCCATGTCTTACTTGGTTAGCTGCAGCAGCCAATCTGCTATTTATGTTTTTTGTCTCTATTCTATCAATTAATATAAGACGTTGCAGTTAAGTTAATGTTTTTTTATCACAGAATAGTTAAAATATGTTATTCTCATGATAAATACTTGTAACCATCTCTTGATCCCATAGCTCGCACTTTAAAATTCTAATACCTCAGACTGGCACTCAAGGCCTCCTACGATGTGACCCCAACTCAAATTTGCAGCATTGTGTCTCTACTGTGCCTTCCACTCAGCCATGCTCTACTTCATTCCATCTAAATGACGCTTCATTAAACTTTCCTTCCATGCCACTCATTCCCTGGAATGGCCTCCTTTCATTTATCCTCTTCTGAATCTACCTGTCTGTGTCTACCTTGTCCATAATGTCTGCTCAGCATACTTCTTCCCTGTATCTGAATCCCCATCATCATAGTTAAAAACAATATTATCCTCATCTAAGTTTTCATACAATAATCGTATTACTTATCACAGATTTTTTTATAGTTACTTACAGATTTATCTATCCGATGATACTGTCTTAGTAAAAATACTATTATGTCTGCCTCCAAGTATCTATTACATCATTGTATATACTGATTACTTGAAATTTTGTCAAGTAACTCAATTAAAAAGTAAAATAATCAAAATTTCAAGGAATACTCAACATATTGAAAACTGCCAGCTAAAAATGGCTTTAACAAGTTATATACATCTAAAAAATGCCAGGGATTTATTTTTAGAGAGATATAATACAAATGCTTTAAATATTACACTAACCTGGATTGCAAAGTAACTATTTGAAAGAAATTAGCCAGCACAGTGGCTGACACCAATAATCTCAGCACTTTCGGAGGCTGAGACAGGATCTCTTGAGCTCAGAAGTTTGAGACAAGCCTAGTCAACACAGCAAGAACTTTTCTCTACAAAAAAATTTTAAAAATTAGCTGGGCATGGTGGCATACGCCCGTAGTCCCAGCTACTTGGGAGGCTGAGATGGAAGGATCACCTGAGCCCAGAAGATAGAGGAAGTAGTGAACTGAGATCATTCCACTACAATCCAGTCTGGGCGAAGGACTAAGACCACCCAACTCAAACCGCCCCCCCCCAAAAAAATTTCATAGACTATTTTAAATGTAAAAATGATTTTCATTCAAATTATTGCATTAAAATGGGAATATACAATATCACATAATTCTGATTCATATCTTTTTGAAAAGAGACGTGCACACACATAACATTTATAAAATTATAGACAAAACAGTCTTGAGAGAATAATTAACGCTTACTTACAAATTTCACTGGGGAAAAGCAAAGACATACCAATATTAATCCCAAAAACATTTGGAAAGCAAAAAATTTCTTAGAGAATAAGGTAGAGAAAGGGCACAAAGTTCACCTTATTAATTTTGTTTGGTGTTTTCTTATACTCAAATTATCTACATTCCTTAGTAAAAAACATCAACTAACCCCAGGAAAAGAGACCTTAAGATTATACTTGGAAAGGAGAATAAAGCTGTCAATGTTTAAAAAAGTAAAAAAAAAAGAAAGCTTGAACAATTCCATTGTATAAAAATGAAAAAGTAACAGCCAAGTAAGCTTCAAAAATACACTGTTATCACTTAACAGAAAAAAACTTATTCAATGTGTAAACACTAACATTAGTATGAAATCAGAGCAGCCTTTTGTACAAAACATATAATTCATTTCTTTGCCTTCAGTTCAGCAGGGTCAATCCATTCTACAGCTACAAAAAATCCTTAAGATATGGAGGGAAAAGTGCTTCTGTCTTCATACATAGTAGCTATCACTCTTATTATGGGATCATTAGATGAGTTAAGGAAGAAGAATCTTGAAAGTTAAATTCAGTTTCCTGCGTAAAAACTTGTTCATAACCTTGACAGGGCAGTACAATGCTAAGATGAAAGTTCTCAAATTAGATGGCAGACACTCATTTACTGTACCACCTTATACAAATTAACCTCGAAAAGCCTTAGTTTCCTCAATGGAAAATTCCAGATAATGATCTCTCCAACCTATAAGATTATTATCTGGCTAAGAAGAGTTAATTTAGATAAAACATTACACGGTCAATAAATCTTTACTAGTAACATTACTGTCCAATAGTTGGATTGAGAAAATAATCCATGTTTTTTATTTTAACTGTAGAACACAACTACAATGCAATTTTTATGATTTCATCATTATTAGCCCATGAACTAAATATTTTTTTAGACAGTCACGTTTTCTATTTTAAGAACTGTTTATGTGAAAGCACATGACATTATTTATATAAAAATTCTATTTTACACTGGCATTTTACATTGCTAATTATTTATCTTAAAATAGTGCCATTAATTATTACAACTATTATAATTAAGTATAAAAAAACAACTTACTTTATAAAATGTAGAAGTAGATCAGTCACAAATTTAGCAGATTTCACAATAGGGCTTCCAGGCTCATTAAATGTTCGTGTATTATGTTCTATGTATCGAACTTCCCACATTAGGGAAGAAACTCGCCTTCAAAAAAACAAAATATAGACATATTAGCCTCATTATATTCTGAAGTGTGTGTACACAATTTAAAACTAAGTCTTAAATCAATCCCAAAAAGCCACCTCTCAAAAAGCCACTTTCAAAAAATCATAACCCGTATGTGTTAGGGGACAAAAGAGAAGCAACCGTAACATGGAAAATGTCTGAACTGAGACACAACAGACTCTTAACACTCCCTTTCAGGAAGAAGGCCTACAGGGGAAGTGGCAGAAAAGGAGAAACAGGGGTTTCTAAGTTTTCACTTTACATTTTTCACCACATAAGCTGTCACTTTTGGGTAATGAACATCCCTGACTTCCATACAAGAAAAGAAACAAGCAGTTTTACTCTACATTACTAGTAATCAAATTACATGTAAAAATGAAAGTTAACTGACAACCAACTTATGAAATATAAAAATACTAGTGAGTGTGTTAGTTTACCAAGAAACCTAACTAAATGATATTTTATAAACATCTGACAATCCTAAAATAAATTCTGATGTTTTGAAACTTTATCTCTGAAAAAAAAATCCAAAGACAACTTCTGAGAATATTAACTCATATGTCACCTGATTTAAAAAAAAAAAAAAACACCTAGAAAATCTTACTGATTTGTAAACAGATATGTAACTGTACAAAATTTAAAAATTATATGTAATTGTGGATATAGAAACAGGGATATAATTCTGTGCATCTCAAATAGATTCACAAGTTTCATTCTAATAACAGAATCACAGGTGTCTTCAGTTAAGAAAATCGTGTGTAAAATAAGGCATTAGATTAATACCCACGGGCAAAATGATAGTCATTTCTAACAGAACACTGAGTAAGAAGTATCAGAAAGAAGAAAAAAAAATAAGCCATAAGAAGTCTAAAGGAGTAAGCAAAAACAGTCTAAACAGTGAACTAGCACATGAAGGCATCACGGTATTGAATAAGAACATGACTCAGTTTTCATCAGGGTCAAAAAACTCTTTTTCTTAAATTGGTTACAAAGCTAGAGTAATGCCAAGAGAGTCTATTTTAAATACGATGTGCCTGTAAATACAGATGCTCCTCGGCTAACGATGGGGTTACATTCTGATAAACCCACTGACGACGTTCAAGACATCCCGAGTGGAAAACGCACACGACACACCTAACCGACTGAACATCACAGCTTAGCCTCGCTGATCTTAACCATGCTCAGAACACCAGCATTAGCCTACAATTGAGCAAAGTCATCTGCAATACAGGACACTGCAGAGCATCCATTTACCCTCACGGTAGTATGGCTGACAGGGAGCTACAGCTCACCGCCACTGCCAAGCAGCATGAGAAAGTGCAGCACTAGCCCAGGAAAGGCGCAAAATTCAAAATGGGAAGAGCAGTTCCTACTGGATGCATTCCCTTTTGTGCTAATGTAGTTGAAAAATTGTAGGTTGAACCCTCGTAAAGCAGGGACCGTATGTATATTCCACCTTAGCAACTATATTGAGCAATGTATTGGTGAGATATTTACAGCAATACTGGGAGATGCCAACAGCTTATCTTTTTGCCACCCAACTGTGGTATATGAACAATTCTTTTTCTCCTGCTCATCCTCCCATATCTTGTTCCATCTCTGAAGCATAGGTTTAACTCCTAATTTTTAGTAACTTAGGTGTCACGGGCGAAAGAGGAATACAGTTATGAATTTCTTCATTTTTTTCTCTTAAACTTCTAACACATGGTACTGAAAATGAAAAAGACTTTAAAAAGTATGCTTTGCAGAAGTACACCTCTTCATGTTTATATGCTTTTGACAAATATCAGTGAAGAAACAGCAAGTACACCAAATAAGATCACAAAAATCTTCAGAACCTAAATGTTCTAGTTTTATTCCAGTGCTTATCAATTAAGGATCATTTTGCTCCCCAGGAGACATGTGGCAATGTCTAAGTACACTTTCGGTTTCTACAATGACTGGGCTGCTATCTGTTTCCAGTGGATAGAGGCACAGTCCAGTCCTTCATAATGGAGACTCTTCTAGTCTCAAGTCTCAGTAACGCTGCTAAGACTGCTGTTGAGAAACCCTGTGCAAGTAATGAATAAAAAAAAAATGGTGTTTTCGGGGCCAGGTACACAAATACCAACTGAAGAACCAAAGGCACATTTTATATTAAAAAAAATGAGTAGAAAATATGATGAAAAGTTGAAATGAAGAGCAATGAAAGGGCTGTAGTAACATAAAACTGGTCTCAAAAATAAAAGCTTTAGTGCAATGTCGTATAAATGCTGTTGGCTTCTTTGGCAAAAGTCATATTAAAAAACTAAAGCTAAAAACATGATTTTATTATGAAAAAATATTTAAACATATCTTAAGTATGTTTAAATTATATATCTTACTATAAATATAAACTATATAACATGAATATTTAGGCATATATTTACATATTTTTTGACAAAACATTCTAGACAATAAATTTACAAAGCTCAAGATTAACAACAAAATGTTTATCAAAATTAACAGAAGATGCAAATTAATTGAAATTACGAAGGGATTTAACTACAGTTCTGTTTCATGCTAAGTTATGAAATGCTGTCTAAATCTTTTCCCATTTCAGTCTTCATTAGTATTAACAAGCAGAATATATGCAAATACAGGATTTTTGCTACTAAAAAATTCATGAACAAACAAATACATTAGCTAGGAGAAAATTAAATACTCTGGCTTGCTTTATAAAATATATTATAGCCGGGCTCGGTGGCTCAGCCAGTAATCCTGCGCCTTGGGAGGCTGAGGTGAGTGGATTGCCTGAGCCCGCGGGTTCGAGACTCGCCTGGGCAACTTGGCGAGACCTCATCTCCACAATAAATCAAAAATTAGCTGAGTGTGGTAGCGTGCGCCTGTAGTTCCGGCTACTTGGAAGGCTGAGGCGGAAGGATTGCCGGAGCCCAGCAGGTCGAGGCTGCAGTGGCCGAGAGTGGCCACTGCACTCCAATCTGGGTGACAGAGTGAGACTCCAATTCAAAAAAAAAAAAAAAAAAAAAAATTTATTAAGACAGTGAGCACTAAATCCCATCAACATTGAGGAAAAACTTCCCAGGAACTGTATTCCAAGTGTGGTCCACAGTCAAGCGGCATCAGCATTACCGACAACTTGTTAGAAACGCAGAATCACAGATCCTACTCCAGACCTGCTGAATCAGTTTGTGCATTTTAACATGACTCCCGTGTGATTTATATACATTTGTATACAGAAAATGGGTAAGAGTATCACCCCATTCCTCTGGATCACCAGCTTTCCTTTGTTAGAAGCTATAAGCAAACGGTTCTAACCTGTAAAACCTGTTTTCCAGTCTTTGCTTGATTGTACTTAGATCCGTTGGATATGCCACTACAGTGCAATACATGGGGTAGGCCTGCAGATCCACAGGGGCAACAAATGCCGAAGCAATATCTAAAATAGATAAGTTTACAAATTTATTTTTGTGTGCTCAAAACAATTCAAGGAGAATTTTGCTGAATTAAGCTTTAGTAAGTCCTAATCTAACATTAGTCTGCCACTGCCTTTTCATAGAAAATACATACAGTTTAGCTGACAGAAAGAGAAGTCTCACTTTTTATTATGTCTACATTTATACTGCAAAATTCTAGGGATTTAAAAATTCAGATTCACATCTGAATATATACATCTGACCTATTAAAAATTGTGTATTTCTTCTTATATGTTTATACTTCTGTCCCCATCAAAGTCCTCTTTGTTTGAGGCCATACTACCTACCGAGACACTTTTTTTCTACTGCTCAAAACAGTTTCTGAGCTCATCCATTTTGCCTATGTCATTTTTTTGTTTCACCTCTTCCACATTGGCATAACACCTCCCTTTGAGAACTTTTTTCAATCAGGACCAAAAAAAAAAGTTGCTCGAGGTGAAATCAGGTAAACAGAGAGAGTGGGACACTTGGGTTATGCCATTTTGACACAAATCTCTCAAAACTTCCAGATAAAAACTTTGGTTGACCGTTTGTGGAGAAAAAAATTTCAAGTTTACTACAAAGGGCTCACCCTTCAAAAGGTAGCTCTGGGCTTTTTTTTGGATTCCCCCTCCTCGTATGTGGATACATAGTTGGGGGAAACTGGTACAGCTATTCCTATAACTATAATTCACCTTTCAACCTGCCTCCTCTAATTGCTATCATGTCAGCTTGAATATGTCAAGGTTTTCAAACTGGGTTGTGGCATACCCAGATTTTCCAGAGATGCCTCTGGCATTTCTGGGAGGCCCTCACTCTGAAATTCAGCTAGAGAAACCCCACTTATACTAACTGTCTTAGATCGTTAAATCCTGTGTTAAGACCTCATTCAAAGAAAGATTTCACTTAAAAATGCCTGAAAACCAATGACTTCTGATATTGTGGGGAAATATTTTGTTTGAATAGTAGTATTTTTCCTTTCCTTTGCTTTCTGCCAGTTTTTCCTACACTCATGTTTTGTTGTTATTACTTACCTAGTGTCATCAACTGGTTTATTCCTGCAACAATTCTTTCACATTCTTCATCTCTGGGACTGGTACCCCATTCTCCATCAAGAGGTTTATAGATTAATGATCTACACTCAACATCAGTTAATGGAACACTGGTACCTAGTTCTTCAGGAAATACAGCTGAAATAAACAGAAAGGCAGATCAGTGAAAATATATGGTAATTTATTAATATTTAGATTACCTGTAGAATGCAGATTTGATACTGTCATGAAACTAAAGTGTATTTTGTAAAGACTTGGTAAATATATTATTTACTTTCACAAAGTAAAGTATGCTTCAAGGGTCAATACAGTTTAAATAACTTTTGAAAATGATATTAAGTTGGCTGAGCACAATGGGTCACACCTGTAACCCCAGCATTTTGGGAGCCCAAGGTAAGAGGACTGCTTGAGCCCAGGAGTTTGAGAACAGCCAAGACAACCTAGTGAGATCCTGTCTCTACAAAAAATTTAAAAAATTAGCTGGGCATGGTGGCACCCCCCAGGAGTGTGAGGATATGCTGAGCTATGATGATGCCACTGCACTCCAGTTTGGGTGACAGAGTGAGACCCCAACTCAAAAGGAATACATTTGTAAACAAATATTTCGTCAAAATGATGCTGAAATTTGCTCTATAAAGTTTTACAAGTGAAGAAGAAATTACATCTATAAAACGATGCACATTTCAAAGTTTTTAAAATCATTTCATAATTTAACTGCCATACTTACTTTATTAAAACATACACACAAGGTGAAACTGAACTAAAGTGCCAGTTTTCAGAAATACTTCGCTCAAAGCCTCAATTTTTGGATGTAGAAAAAGGGACGATTATAAACACTGACAAATGATTCTTATGCCTGTTGTTCTTAAATGATAAAGGTGTGCTTCCTACATGCCTGAATCTTTCAAAATTTTAGCTAAGAGAATCATGAGAGGGTGATAATGACACAAAATCTACGAATATGCTAGGTAATTTTTCCTTTGGACTAGACTTTATCAGGAAAACATGGGGAAATATGCCACTGTGTGCAATCAAAATTCTTTCTCACAAACTGTAATTAAAACTTTATGGATACATATGAATATGTATCCAAATAGAACAGCAACACTCTCCCCCCAGATATGTTTAGGTAGAAAACAAAATAGGAAATCAGCATCACTTATTGATTTTTGAAAATACCCAAGGTATTACAACACCAATTAACTTCATTTCCCTCATATTTACAATCGTCCGATGTAACTTCAAATTTAAACCTTCATAAAAGAAACAAAACCAGAAAATAAGCCACGAAGCATGGTTACAACTTCTTTAAGAGTATTTTGTACTTTTAAACATCTCTAATTTAGCAGTGAGATAAACCCTATGCTACCGGCATTAAACTTTCAAAGTGATGATTTCTGCAAAGAACTAACCTAAGCTTATCCACATGACCATTTTCTCATTTCTTTTTTTTTTGAGTTGAAGTCTCACTCTGTCACCCAAGCTGGAGGGCAGTGGCACGCTCCCAGCCACCACAGCCTCGACCTGCTGGGCTCCGGCGATCCTTCCGCCTCAGCCTTCCAAGTAGCTGGAACTACAGGCGCGTGCTACCACGCCTGGCTAATTTTTTGATTTATTGTGGAGATGAGGTCTGGCCAAGTTGCCCAGGCGGGTCTTGAACC
>CAUYQG010276772.1:0-13061 GCA_963574415.1 Tarsius wallacei | reverse complement strand
CTAGGTACCTCCTATCCGTGGAAGCATGAAATATTTGTCCTTTGCATCTAGCTTATTTCACTTAGAAAAATTCCTTCACTTCATTCACTTTCTAGCATGTGTCTGGACCGCATTCCTTTTCACGGCGAAATAATATTTCCTTGTATATATCCACACCACGTTTTGCTTATGCACTCGTGTCTTGACGAGTATTCCACCTTTTGGCTAGCATTAATAATGTGCTGGATACAGGTGTGAACATATCTGTTGGAGTCTCCACTTGCAGTGATGCTGGAGGTGTAGCTAGAAGTGGGATTTCTGGGTCACATGGCATCTCCACGCTGAGCTTCTTGAGGCACGGCCCTGACGTTTTCCACAGTGACGGCACCACTTTGCCTTCCCACCAACACACACAGTTTCTCCACATCCTCACCACCGCTTGATCTTCTGCTTTTCTGGTGATGGCCTTCCTAATGGGTGTGAGTAGCTCAGATCTGCGTTTCCCTCATGATCAGTGATGGTGAGCATCTTTTCAAATGCTTATTGGCTATCTGTGTAGCTTCTTCAGAGAAAGGTCTATTCGAGTCATTTGCCCATTTTGAGTGGGGTTGTTTTATTGTTCTTGTTGAGTTGTAGCAGTTCTTTTTATATTCTGGATAATAATCTCTTGTATATGGTCTGGAAATATTGCCCCCATCTCTGTGGGCTGTCTTTTCACCCGCTGATGGTGTCTTTTGATGCACAAAAGCTTTTACTTGTGATGGAGTCCAGTGTACCTACCTTTTCTTTTGTTGCCTGTGCTTTGGTGTCATAGCTAAAAAATCATTGCCAAATTCAACGGCATGAATGTCTCCCTGTTTTCTTCTAAAAATGTTACAGTTTCAGCTTTTATGTTCAGGTTTTTGATCCATCTTGAGCCACATTTTTTTGGTGTTAATTTTTAAGTAGTTTTACTTAAGGCATTGCATTTTCCACTTGCGACACAATGCTTATAGTGTACAAAGTCATTTCCTCCTCCTGTGCTCAGTTTCATGTTCAAGTATTGAGAATGCCCAGTAATCTGCCACAGCAGCTCAACCTGAAGGCAGCCACAGAACTTGCCACTAATGTGGGTCCTTCAATGTCTTATCTGCGTGGAACAACGCTACATCCGTTCTCGGGCTGCCTTAGGCACACTCTTCAACGGTGGCCCCTGGGAAGCCCCACCAGAGGGAGGCTGGCAGACCTCCTGCACTCAGGCCCAGCTTGGTAGTGGTGGGGCTGCAGACGCTCTCCCACTCTTTCTGCTGGTGTTCGACTTCTTCCTTCCCTGAAGTCTGACCTTGCCAAGCCACCGGATAATTTCATTACCTGTGTCGAGACTCTTCTGCTTGTCCTCATCATTGATCCTGCCATGGGATTCAGATGAGTCCTTCGATGACACCTTGTCCCTCCCCTTCTCATCTTCAGCTCTGTACTCCTCCGCTTCCTGGGCTGGGTGCTCAACGTCCTCCTTGCTCAGACAACCCTTGTCACTGGCGATAGTGGCCGTGTTCTCTTTCTTGTACTCTGATCCGCCGCAGAGATGTTGAGGACGGCACTGGCATCAATGCTGGAAGTGTCTTCCATTTAGAAACGCCACAGGGCAGGAGGTAGGCCTGTGAGTCCAGACTTGCCAAGCAGTTGTTATCCTTGGTCACGGCATGCTCGTCTCCATAAACCTGAAGTGAGCATACCAGGCTTCCTGTAAGAACAGCTAGTGAAAGTCTGTGTCTGATTAGCAGGAACGGTAGCCTTGTGTTTAATGAGGACGGCCATGACTCTGCCAGCAGGTGTTTTTTTTTCCCCGCCAGAGGTTTTCACACCAGGGGAAAGAGGAGCGACATCCCACAGCAGCAACTCTTGCGCGTTTTCAGATTCCTCTCGAGATAGGATAGCTGCCTGGACAGCTGCAACATAAGCAGCAGCCTCGTCAGGGCTGAGGCTCTTATTCAGTTCTTTTCCGCTGAAGCAGTCTCGTAGAAACTTCTGCATCTTGGGGATACGCGCAGAACCACCAGTCAGGACAGAATCGTGGGTCTGTGGCTTGTCTGGCTTGGCATCTTGGCGGCTTTCTCGACGGGGTCAGGGTGCCACGGAACAGCCAACATTCGATTCTTCAAATCGGGTAGGGGTCAAGGAGGGTTCCTCCATAGCGAGGATCCATCTCAATACTGGCCTGGATCCTGGAAGGGAGTATGCTTAGCACATTCACAAGCAGTACGGAGGCGCCGGACAGCTGTCTTGTTCTCACGAATGTCCTTCTTACGCTTATGGCTGAACTTGGCAATGAAATGGTTGACCATACGGTTGTCAAAGTCTTCTCCACCGAAGTGGGTGTCGCCAGCTGTGGACTTCAGATGAAAGATTTCGTCCTCAGTAGCGAGAATCGACACATCAAAAGTGCCACCTCTGCAGTCAAAGATGAGCACAATTCCTTCAGCTCCCACCTTTCTGTCTAAGCCATAAGCACTTGCAGCAGCAGTGGGCTCACTGATCATTCTAAGTACGCTGAGGCCAGCAAGAGTTCCAGCATCTTTGGGAGCCTGACGCTGAGTCATTCAAGTAAGCCGGCTCTGTGACCACGGCATTGGTGGCAGTCTTCCCGAGGTGGGCCTCTGCGATTCCCTTCATCTCTGTCAGAGCCCTAGAGGACCCTCCTCTGGACAGAGGTTTTTCGTCTGTCCCCTGTCTTCTACGGGACCTTGGGCCTGCCTGCGTCATTCACCACCATGAAAAGCCAGTGCTGCATTTCAGACTGAACAACAGCATCAACAAATCTGGGTCCAATCAGATGTCCAGCATCAAAAACCAAGTTGGTGGGGCTCATTGCAACTCGATTCTTTGTGGCATTGTCGATCAATGGTTTGGTATCAGTCGAGACAACATATCTTGGAGTGGTTCCGTCTCCCTGATCATTGGCGGTTGTCTCTGCTCTTCCATTCTGGAAAACACCCATGCTGGATGGGTAATGCCAAGATCAATGCCAACTGAAGGCCGCTCGCGTGTAGGCCTGAGCCGGGTTGCGGAGAACACGTACGAATCCCAGGAGCTGCTGCCACCTTCAAGGAGCATTTTGAGCGAATTGTTGTATAGAGTATGAAGATCTTCATTTTACTGAGTTAGAACCAGTGCTCAGAGATTTTGAGTGACTGTCCCAAACCAGTCTTCATAGCATGCCCAGAATTCTGTCCCTTGTCACCACTTCCACTTCTCTTGCCTGATCCCAGCCAGCATCCACCCCTTCCCGCCAGAACGCCTGCTGTCGCCTCTCCTCCAGTCCCGCCGCTTAGACACCAGTTCTCTACCGTCCATTCAGGTAATGCTACTCCTCTGCTCAGACGCCCACGCTGGCTCCCCATTTCTTTGCAAAAAAGCCGAGTCTTTTCACTGACCCTGAAAGCCCTGCCTAGCATGCCCGGTGGCCTCTTCACCTCACGTCCCGCTCTACTCTCCCTCTTGCTCAGAACGAGGGCTTCTTGCTATTTCTCAAACATGCCGGGCACACGCTAGCCCTGGGACCTTTGTCCCCACGGCTTCCTTAGACCGGATCATTCTTTCCCAGATGCCTGCATGGCTAACTCTTCACCTCCTTCAAGAGCTCGCTCCGTTGACAGCTCCTCAGCGAGGCTTGTTCCTGCCTCTCCGCGTGGAACCGCACCCACTCCTTCAGCCCTCTGCATCACCAGCTTCCCTTGCCTTCCCTGCCCGTTCCCGTTTCCCCAGCACGCATCGTGTCCTGATAGACGACATATTACCTATTTATTTATTTACTACGTTTAATTATGGCGAAGTCTCTCCCCCCACCCCTGATGCTGGAACATAAGCTCACGAGGGCTGGCGACTTTGTCTGTGTCATTCTCCGACATAACCTCAGTCCTTAGAACAGTGTCTGGCACGTAGAGGTGCTCAAAAGCATTTCATGAGTGGATGGAGGAATCACAGGGCGGCAACAGGATGGAGCTCAGATAGAAACCCAGATCGACCGGCAAAGTCGGTCCTCTCACACGCCAGCACCCGCGGCCCCAGAGCGTGCAGCCTGGAGTGTTTAGATCATCCGTTGCTCTGAACCACTTCCTGTCCCATCACCATCCTGATCCTCTTCCCCTGGCCACAGCATTCCAGGTTTCCCACCTCATGTGGTGTAAAGGAGTTACAGACAGGTGGACACACGATCCCCTCAGATGCGTCAGGAGCCCAAGTCCCCAGGTCAGTCTAGGTTGGAGACGCCCCTCCTGCTTACCCCAGCTGGCTAAACAAATACGATCACTTGTTATGTGTGCTTCTCAGTGAAAAAGCTTGGCAAGCATCGCTTTGAGCAATTAGGCAGAGAATTTAGCTTCTCTGGTTTCTTGCTGTTAAGCAGGCCAAGAAGCGGAAACAAAAGAGGAGTTAAAACTAAAGAGATGTTTTTGAAGTCTCAAGCCACAGTCCTAGGTATGGAATGCTTTGAATATTTAGTTATATCCATAGCAAAAACAAAAAACCTCACAACATCTTATGCCGTTAACCCAAGGATCGTGTGTAGGTTAAAACAGTAACACTTTCCGTAAATCTAGCATTTTAAAAAACAAAATCTTTTTAAAACACCACAGTTACAGCAACGAATGATAAGGAACGCCAAGTTTTTTACCTCACCAGTGCTACAGCCAAACTTATCAGTGGATGGATGGATGTTAAAATTGGCAAGGAGAAACATTGCAGATGTTCATTAACATAATATACTAATAAGAATCCAGAACATCAAGCCTTTGGGATCCATATCTGCAGCATTCCTCTTTGGCTGTTTTTTGGCAAAGAATCTTGGGCCTCAAGAGGCATGCTCTGCGTAGGCGTCTATTAGAAGGAAATTGTGGGTTTGTCCAGGTGGCTCAGCGCTTACTAAATCAGAAATTCCCGCATGAGTGACTCTGTACACATGCTAAGCTGTCCTAAGCCTGCTCAACTTCTAGCCGGCTCTCAGAAATTAGACTCCCAGGGTGGGACTCATTGGCGAATTATCCAGACAATAAATCCTCCTGTACTGGGAACAATGAACGTGGTCACAAGTTGGGGCAGCCTGAATGGAAGATGCCTTTGCGTGGGGGGTGGAGTGGACAAACGATACGAGTGGCGAGTGGGGGGGTCCCACGCTGGGGATAAAGTTGCCCAAGGCTGCCTCCCACAACAGCAGATCTGGCGGAAAGCAAGGACCACCACTCTGCATCAAACCGTCTTAGCAATAAATGTTTTATTTATTTATTTATTTATTTGTGTTTTGAGTTGGAGGCTCACTCCTGCTGTGTGGCCCGGTTCCCAACAGGCCATGGACCAGTCGTGGTCTGTGGCCCCAGGGGCTGGGGACCCCTGCTTTGGACTCCCTCTGAAAATCTTTTCCGTGGTGAAGTCAAAAGCTCACGGAGCCACTAGACGTCAGTAGAGCCCATGCCACTCAACATCAGTAGCAGATAGGTGCCTTTTCACAGACTTTCTCAGCAAAGCTGTAGGGACCACAATCTGACTGGGACTTTCCTCTGGAGAGTGGGATGGGCAATGCTGGGTGCAGACTGGACACATCACAGATACAGTCAATGGAGAAAGGCTAGGAAGACTCAGAGTCAATACAGATGAATCAAGCATGAATCATAGACATTTACACATGTATAGAGAGTACACAGGGTCCTGGGTGAGGCAGAAACATCTTGTGAAGCTCTGCCCAGGAAGTGAATGCAAAAGAGAAACATTCCTTGAAAAGATTCTGCTAGGTGAAGGCAACCAGATACAAAAGGCCACATCTTATAGGACTCCCTTTATGAGAAATGTCGAGAATAGGCAGATAGAGAGAGGGAGAAGCAGTGGTCGCCAGGACCTGAAGGGTGAATGGACGGCTACTGAGTATGGAGCTTTCTGGGGGGGAATCAAGATGTTCTAGAATCCTATTGTGGTGATGGATGGACAACTCTGAATGCACCAAAAACCACCACCACCACCACCACCACCGCTGACTTGTGAACTTTAGAAGAGCAATTGTGTGTTATGTGAGTTATACTGGTAAATAAAGTTGTTATTAAACACAAGAGGAGGCACGTGATTATTTTGATGCCCACTCTGGATAACAAGTCCCTTTTGAATCGAGAGAGCATCCAAAAACAACACTCTTGGTTTTGAAAAGTTGGACACATGACGGTCTTCTTGATGTCCAAGTCCTTCTCTCCATGAGATTCCTCTTCCTTACCATGCCCCAGTTAATGGATAATCTGTGACTTCTAAGTTAATTGGGATAATCTGTGACTTCTAAGCTCATTTGCACCCCCCTGTAGAGAAAGCCAGTTTAGTCAATTAGGTGAACACAGATTTACATTTCTCTGGAGCTGAAATAATGAGATATCAAGAAATTAGTTCAAATTTAAGGAACAACATTTGACAAAAAAGGCAACAGTAACTAACACCATACATTCATTTAAATGTTTATTGGGTCTAGAAAAATATGTCAACTTGTTTAGAGTTAATGCGTGAGGAAGTGAAGGTTCTACAGTTCTTTGGAGTTTTAGGTCCTGTGGAATTCACATTTCTCGATTTTTTTAGAGGAAGCTTGGCCTTCCCTGGGGCTACATTTCTGTCTTTCCATATGCAGATTCGTATGAGTGCTAGATTAATGATCTGATATTTGTCTTTTTTTGTTTTTTTGAGTTTTTGAGTTTAGGTCTCACTGTCTCCCAGGCTGGAATGCAGTGGCATAATCGCAGCTCACTGCAGCCTCAACCTCCTGGGCTCAGGCTATCCTTCTGTCTCAAGCCTCCCAAGTAGCTGGGACTTCAGGCACATGCCACCAGCTAATTTCGTGATGTTTTTTGTAGCGATGAGGTCTTACTATGTTGCCTAAGCTGGTCTCAAACTCCTGAGTTCAAAATCCTCCTACCTCGCATCCCAAAGTGCTGGGATTGCAGGCGTGATCCACCATACCCGGCCAAATGATCTAATATTCATCTTAATTCACAGTGGACCAATGACTACTCATGTTTTCTTATTCCCTTGGAAGTTTTTAAAATCTGTCTTCCTCTAATGTCTGGGAGATGGTGACTACACTGTCTGGAGGTGATTATTTTCTAGGAGATGCCGTATTGTTACTTCCAACTCACTGTCTGGGTAAGCTTCGGCTGTTCTTGACTCACCCCCCAGTGGTCCCAGGTTTGACTTGTTAAAGTGATTTCCACACTCGGCTGTCACCTGCCTTCTCTTCCTCAGTTTCAAAGACAGCCTGAAAGTTCAGTCTCACAGAAGCCTTGGTAAGTGGAAAGACAGAGGGTCTCAGAAGTGACACTTTCCTGGTCCTTGCATTTGTGACTGCCTTCTTTACTTCCATGGAAGTTCTGCCCCATCAAGTCTTACATGTGACAAGGTTATTCCAATAGAGCAACTGGGACAGTTAAAAAAATACTATTTCTGAAGACTCCAGATCAAGAGATCTTGAAGCAGAAATTTCTTGGCTGAATGAAAAAATGATAGCAAACCGAAAATTACATAAAACTGCTCACAACGTTAACCGAACTCTAAAAATGGCCACAACGCTAGAAATAAAGGAAGTGTGGTGAGTGAAAAAAGCCCAGAGAGACCAGAATTCTGGCTTCCTGCTGACCTAGGTCTGTGGTGCTGAGCAAGTCGCATAAGCCCTCCGTGCAGCAGTTTCCTTTTCTATGATTTGGGTATAATACTAGCTGGCTGTTTTCTTTTCTTTTCTTTTCTTTTTTAGGCTCTCACTCTGTTGCCAGGCTAGAGTGCAGTGGTGCCATCACAGCTCACTGCGGCCTTGAACTCCTCAGCTCAAGCTAGATTCCTGCCTCAGCCTCCTGAGTAGCTGAAACTTCAGGTGCGAGCCACCATGCCAGGGCACTTTCTGTATTTTTTTGGTAGAGGTAGAGTCTCGCTATGTTGCTCAGGTTGGTCTTGAGCTTCTGGCCTCAGGTAATCATCCCACCTCAGCCTCCCAAAACGCTGGGATTATACGTGTGAGACACCACACCCAGCCACAATTCTTTGTCTTTCAAGATTAGACAAGTATTTGGCATGCAATAGGACTCAAAAGTTGCAGGTGGTAGTGGCAGCAGTCATTTTTTTTCTATTTTTGAGCTAAGAGTATTGATATTGACAGAAGCTTTTGCATGTGGTGTTGAACAATCTTGTGTTTTAGGCCGCAGAACAACCAGGCATCCAGTTGGGACACTACCATGAAAGCGTCTGTGACGAATTCTTTAAGAGGCTTTTAACATTTTTTTCAAAATTCCATAATGCAAGCAGAAAAATGTAAAGAGATAGCAACATCATAGTTATCTCTAGCCGGGGATTCATTGCCATTTTTAGATTGTTTATAAAACAGAACAAAACAGTTGCAGGACCTCATTCCTCACCTGTAAGGACGAAAAAGTCTTGTTTCGCTGACAGTAACGCTACCTTCCTCCACTTCAAGGACAGTCCAATAAGCTCTCCTTTGCCAGATATTTTGAGTACTGTATCCCTGTTGGAACCAATCAAAATGTAAAGAAAATTGCCCACATGTTGTGAAAAATATTCAGTCCACTAAATCCAGATCAGAAAGTTTTAAAAAGTCTAATTGAGGTTTCTGGACTCTGCTGGATATATATCTAGCGGAACACAACTCGATATTTAGAAATACCAAATTTGAAATAAAGTGATTTCCACTATAATAATGTTTCTAATGAAGCAAGCCTGTTCTCAAAAAGGAAGAAACATCTAAAATTCTAAATTGTAAAAGTAAAATTCTGAGACACAAGGAAATCTTATTTTACAAAGTACTTAGAATTTCAATGAAGAATTAACGTCTTAACCAGACTTCTAGTTTTCATTCTAACAACAAGTAGAAAGCTGAACGAACTGGAAAATCGACACCTCTGCTCAGGTCTGTAAGAGAAATTTTGCCCCCAAAACTGAAGAGATAGAGAACCCATACAGAGAATCGCAACTTACCACAACAGGAGCCCGCAAGTAGCAACCTCCATGGAGACCAGTACCAGGGTAGGAAAACTGGAACAGCAATGGATGGCTTCCTGGAGGCTCAGTATGGACAACTCTGAGAGTGAAGAACTCTAGGGGGCTCAGTCACGGGGGGAGAAGGGATTTCACACTTTTGTTGACTTTGTCTCCAGGATCTCAGCCTGGCTCTCACAATGCATATTGGAGAAAAATCCCCTTATGTGTCCAACGGGGGAAGGGAAAATAAACTATTTTGAAATATGCCAGAGCATCCTGACCTTCCTAACAAGGTCTGCCTGCAGGAGAAGTTATTTTACCAAAGCCTACACAGCTGGGGCAGGCTAAGAGCCTTAACTGCCTTGGAGAAAGGAAAATACTCAATTCCAGACCACACTAGTCACCCTGCCCCACCTAAGGAGAGAAAAACTGAGAAGCACATGCGCCACTTATGGGCCAAAGGCACAGGTTCACTAAAGACTGAGACCCGTCCTCGGACCGTGGAGCACGTCCTCCCCACACACATCTTGCCAACACATTACTGGAGGCCCACTTGTAGCAGCTCTGTTTACCCAGTGCAGCTTGTCTAGCTATCAAGAAAAAGTTACAAGACACTCTGAAAAGCAAAAAACACAGCTTGAAGGGAAAGAAAACGGATCAGAACTGAATTCAGATATGGCGGTGTCTGAGTCTGTTCCTGCTGCTGTAATAAAATACATTTGGGTAGTGTATTTATTTTTTAAATTTTTCTTTGAGTGAAGTTCTCACTCTGCCGCCCAGGCTGGAGTGCAGTGGCACATTCATGGCTCACCGCAGCCTTGACCTCCTGGGTTCAGGTGATTCTCCTGACTCAGCCTCCCAAATAGCTGGGACCACAGATGTGTGCCACCATACCTGCCTACTTTTTTTCATTTTTATTTTTTATAGAAACAAAACAACTGTTTTGCCCAGGCTGGTCTCAAACTCCTGGGCTCAAGCAATCCTCCCTCTTCAGCCTTCCAAAGTGCTGGGATTATAGGTGTAAGCCACCTCACCCAGTCTGATTGGGTAATTTATAATGTACAGAAATCTATTATGTATTTCTGGGAAGTATAAATTCAACTTTCAGCAATGGATAGATTATCCAGACAGAAAACCAACAAAGAAACACTGTATTTAAACTACATTCTAGACTAAATTTGCCTAACATTTACAGAACATTTCATCCAACTGCTGCAGAATACATATTCTTCTCATCAGCACATGGAACATTCTCCTGGAAAGATCATATATTAGGTCACAAAGCAAGTATCAACAAATTTGAAATGATCAAAATCATATCAAATATCTTTTCTGACCACAATAGAATAAAACTGAAAATCAAATTAGTTGGCGAGACCTCGTCTCTACAATAAATCAAAAATTAGCCAGGCATGGGAGTGCACGCCTGTAGTTCCAGCTACTTGGAAGGCTGAGGCACAAAGATCGCTGGAGCCTGGCAGGTCAACGCCGGGGTGGCTGTGAGTGTGCCACTGCCCTCCAGCCTGGGCGATGGAGTGAGACTCCAACTCAAAAAAAAAAAAAATCAAATCGCAAGAGAAACTTTGGAAATTGCACAAACACATGAAAAATAAATAATATGTTCCTGAACAACCAGTGGGTGAATGAAGAAAGTAAGGGGAAAATGAAAAAAACATCTTAAGACAATGAAAACAAAAACATGGCATGCCAAAACCTATGGGATACAGCAAAAATGGTACTAGGAAGGAAGTTTATAGGAAGAAACCTACATCATAAAAGTACAAAGACTTCAAACAAAAAACCTAACAACATACATGAAGGAACTAGAAACACAAGAATAAACCAAACTCAAAATTAGTAGAAGGAAAGAAGTAATAAAAATAAGAGCAGAAATAAGTGCAATTGAAACTAAAAAAATTTTAAATCAACAAAACGAAAAGCTGGTTTCTTGAAAAAATTAACTGTATTGACAAACCTTTAGCAAGGATTCCAAATTTTTAGTTCTTCTTTTCCATTCTATGTACTTTTTCTTTTCTTATTGCACTGTGACTTCCAGTATGATGTTGAATAACAGCGGTAATAGAAAACATCCTTTTCTTGTTCCTGATCTGAAGGTGAAAGCATTCATTCTCTTGCCATTCAGTAGGACATTAGCTATAGCGTTTTGGCAACTATTCTTTAAGAAGTTGAGAACGTTTCCTCTATTCCTAGTTTGCTGGGAGCTTTTGTTTTGGTCTGACAAATGGGTGTTGAATTTTGTCAAATGCTTTTTTTTTTTTTTTGGCATCAATTGATATGGTCATTATTTTTTTCTTTAGCCTGTCAGTAGGGTGGCTTACACTGATTGATTTTTGAATCTTGAAAAGCCTTGTGTACCTGGAATAAATTCCACTTGGTTTGGTGGGTAACTCCTTTTCTGTATTGTTAAATTGGTGAGCTAGTATTTTGCTGAAGATTTTTGCATTCATGTTCATGAGCCATATTAGCGTATAGTTTTTTTTTTTCTTACAATGTCTATATCTTATTTTGGTATTAAGGTAATACTGGTCTTACAGGTTGAGTTAAAAAGTATTCTCTCTCATTCTCCTTCTTTTTTTTTTTGAGTTGGAGTCTCACTCTGTTGCCCAGGCTGGTGTGCAGTGGCATGCTCATGGCCACCCAGGTTGACCTGCTGGGCTCTGGCGATCCTTCCACCTCAGCCTTCCAAGTAGGAAGTTCTAAACACATAGAGTTAGAAATGCAAGAGAAGACATTCCCCCTGACACCACAGAAATCCAGAGGATATCAGAGATTATGATGAATAACTATATGCTAACAAATTTAAAAACCTAGAAGGAATGGACAAATTCCTGGAGATATACAACCTACCAAGATTAAATCATGAAGAGATAAAAAATTTAAATGGATCAATAACAAGTAACAATATTAAAGCAGTAATGAAGAGTCTCCCTTCAAAGAAAGCCCAGGACCTGATGGTTTTGCGGTCAAATTCTACCAAACATTTAAAGAACTAATACCATTTCTACTCAAAATATCCCCCCCAAAAATGAAGAGGAGGGAAGACTTCCAAACTCATTCTAGAAGACTTGTATAACAAAACTAGAGGAGAAAAAGAGACAACTATAGGGCAATATCTCTGATGAATATAGATGCAAAAATCCTTAAAAAAAATCCTAGCAAATTGAATTCAACAACACATTAAAAGACCATGTACCATGATCAAGTGAGATTCATCCCTGGAATGCAAAGATGGGTCAACGTATGGAAATCAGTAGACATAACACAGCACATTAGCAGCATCAAGGACAAAAGCCATATAATTATTTCAGTCGATCCTGAAAAAGCATTTGATAAAATGCAACATTCCTTCATGGCAAAAACTCTCCATAAACGGAACATGAAAGGAACATACCTCAAAACAATAAAGGCCACATATGACAAGTCCACAGTTAACATCATACTGACTGGGGAAAGACTGGCAGCCTTTCCTCTAAAAACAGAAGCAAGACAACGACTCCGACTTTCACCACTTTTATTCGGCATCACACTGAAAGTCCCAGTCAGAGCAGGGAGGCAAGAGAAAGAAAAGGCATCCACATTGAAAAGGAAGAAGTCAAATTATTCTTGTCTGTAGATCCCATAATCTTATATTTAGAAAAACCTGCAGATCCCACCAAAAAACTGTTAGAACTGATAAGCAAATTCAGTAAAGTTGCAGGATACAAAATCAACATGCCCAAAAAAAAAAATAGCATTTATATACATCAACAGTGAACAAAATAAAATACCTAGGAAAAAATGTAACCAAAGAAGTGAAAGATCTGTACAAAGGAACCTATAAAACACTAACAAAAAGAATTGAAGTCAAGTAGTGTAATGCCTCTAGTTTTGATCTTTTTGCTCAGGAATGTGTTGGTTATTTGGAGTCTTTTGTGAGTCCACATACATTTTAGAACTATTTTTTTCTATTTCATTGATTTTTAGATCTTATCTTTTTTTTTTCTTTTACTTTCTTTTCAAATACCCATAAGATATTTACCAAAATTGATCATCTGCTCAGACAAGCAAATATCAACAAATGTCAAGGGATTTAATCATAC
>CAUYQG010276755.1:0-14776 GCA_963574415.1 Tarsius wallacei | reverse complement strand
TTTATCCAGTCCAGCCAATGGCAACATGGTTAGTTCCATGTTTTTGCTAATGTGAATAGAGCTGCAACAAACATACGTGTGCAGGTATCTTTTTTGTAGAATGATTTGAGTTCCTCCAGGTATATTCCCAATAGGGGAATTGCCAGGTCATATGGAAGGTCAATTTCTACTTCTTTCAGAAATCACCACACTATCTTCCAAAGAGGTTGCACTGGTTTGCATTCCCACCAGTAGTGTAGAAGCGTTCCTTTTTCTCCGCATCCTCGCCAGCATCTGTTGTTTGTTTTATTATTGATGACAAAGGCCTAACATCTAGGACCTACAGTTTGATTATTTTTTTCTGCACTGAATAAGATTGCATTTTAATGATAAGATATATTTATTCATCCATCTATTGTTATAATTTGACTTGTTTTAGTATCAGATCACCTTGTAGTTCATGCATAATAACAGAGTGATTCCATGGGCAAAATAAAGATTTATTCCACTGTTTCAGCAAAAGCACATGCTGGAAAAATATGTAATTGTAACTAACTACCATGTCTTTCTGCTTTCAAACATCTAGGACGCCTTGTTCTGTCTTTGTCATCTAATTATGACACTGCTGCCCAAACGTCATCGTTTACAAGAGATTTTGCTAACTTTTGTAGGCAGAAGTGAGTATTTTCTGGATTGTGTCCCTAATCTACTTTGTAATGAGGAAATTTTATGCATTTCACACTATATTCATTTCTATGGTCCAAAAAAATCAAAGTGGTGAATGTTAGCTGGTTTCTATGGAAGGACATTAATAAGTTTAGGGTTTTTTGGCAAACCAGGGAGAATTTATCCTTTAATGGAGGATTCTCTTGATATTCAGCTCCATCTATTTGTTTGTATGCCATGAAAGCAAGCTAAGTGTAGTCAGATTATTTTTATTTTAATGATAATTTTATATGTTTTAATCAATGTGAAATTTTTAAATTTAAAACATTATATGAACAAAAACATTTGTGGATCAGATAAAGCTCTATTCTTATTTTCAGTAAATTCACTTTATGATCACTTTGAATATTCCAAGCACTGTACTGAATTTCTGAACATAGTGAATATAAAATACAATTATGTTTTATCTCAGATAACAGTCTGGAGGGGAAGATATATCTTAAACAAATAAACCCAATTGCATTCAAAATGAAGATTGTTACAAGTGTTATAAAGAGTAGAACAAGACAACACAAGAGAAAAATTATGGTGGTGAACAGATTTTAATGTGGATAGGAGTAGTCTTCTCTTAGGGATTGACACATTTAAGCTGGCATCTAAAAGATGGTTAGAGAATCACTGGAGGAAGTTTGGGGAGATAACATTCACATCAGTGAATGAGGCCATGAGAAGTTTCTGAGTAAGAAAGGAGCTTGATGAAAGACCACTATGACTAGACTGGAGAATGCAGGAGAGAGAGATGGACAATGAAAATGTAGATGTTGACCATAGTAAGTTTTGCTTTCAGTATATCATTTGAAGTATGAATCTTTGATGAAACAGTCACATGTCTTTTTTGCCTTCATAATTGGACTAAATAATTTTTGAGCATATGTACATGTTAATATTTATTTATATTTGTATTTGTGGGATGAGTAGAAATTGGATACTTGGTAAAAAAGGAACAAGAGCTAGATAACGTACATATGTATTTTTTGAGTCAGAGTCTCATTCTGTCACTCAGGCTGGAATGAAGTGTCATGATCATGGCCACCCCAGTATTGATCTGCTGGGATTAGACAAACCCTCCACCTCCATCTTCCAAGCAGCCATAACTACAGGCATGTGCTACCACATCTGCCTAAATTTTTGATATATTGTAGAGACAAAATCTCACCAAGTTGCCCAGGCTGGTCTTGAACCCCTAGGCTCAGGCAATCCTCTCACCTTGGCCTCCCAAAGTGCTGGGGTCATACATAAGCTTGAGTCACCATGCCCAGCCAGATAGAATACTTTTATGTTTATTCTGTTTGCTTTTATATGTTGACAAATAAATGGTATATTCCAAAACTACATGCTCATCAGAATTTTCATAAAATATTACTTGCCCATACCTAGATCTGACACTTTGAACTATCTCTTACCACACATTCTGAGGTCTTGTCCACATTATTTTACTCACTGGATTTTATAATATAATCACTTTATTTTAGCAATTTTATGAAAAGAGTTGTGTGATACACTATTTATACTGAAAAGAGGTCACAGAAACATCAAAGTTTTTGAATTATGTCATTTCCATATCTTCATTAATTATCCTATTAATCTTAGTGGAAAAAATTATTACCTATAATACAAAAATCCCAAGAGAATAAACTCTTGAATAAATTCAAAGCAATCAGCTCAAAGTAGTTATAAATTGATGCAATTGCATTGCTCAAATCCCAAGACTAAATAGAGTATGAGTCTATAGCAATTACTATTTTTTCCCTGAAGATACCTTTTGTAGAAGCATTGCAATTACTTCTTCAAGGTGTTTTGAAAACTATGTTAGGGATAAAAGTTTCAAATTACAAGCTAGCCATAAATTATTCTTAGTAACTCATCCTTTGGACAACTAGTGTCTTTGAAAGAATCTTTCCTGGGGTCAGGGGGGAATCAAAATTCTAACTTCAGTATTTGTACCTTTTCTTGTTTCATTTCAGATATTTATCAGTATGAGTCAGGTAACAACAAACTCAATTAGAAGAATCTTGGGAAGAGGATCAAGGATGACAAGATAGAGGAGAGAAGAAACTAGGGATTTATGATCAAATAACAATTTGACATGCAAAAAATTCAAAAGAGAAAACTTTAAATGTTGCAAATTAGATGAGAGCATTTTAAATATTTGAAGCTTTTTCCACGGATTACATCCACAGATATGTTTATTTGACGTATGCCTTAACTCTAATAGGTACTTAATAAGCAATCATTATTATTTGTTGAATATGATGGGATAAGCAAATAGACATTTAGGATTTCCTAGGATAGATAGCTTCTTTGAGGGTAGAACAGATTACTGCCCACCTGTGATTGATGTTCAGAGCTCCTATTTCATATACTATTCTATTTCCCTCAGAGATCTTTAATTTTTCTCCCTTTTTAATGTATCCTCCCTTTTTAATGTATCTCTTCATTCCTGGAGTGTCTCTCCCATGCTCAGTATTTATCTCATGCATTTAAAATACCCAATGATAAATTCAAAAGTGCCTTGGCACCCTACCAACCCCTCTACTAAATGAAGGTGGTTTCCAAAATAATGCAGAGTATATCTTATTTCCTTATGTGTGTGTTTTTTTTCCTTATTAGCTGCTGAGGTTTAAGGATTCTGGCATTCACTGCTGATGAATGTGAATTTAGGAAATGTAACCTCAGGATATAAGCTTGATAGTGTTCCAAGCTCTTTGGACAAGTAAGCTTTAGAAATGGTGTACATCTTACCCAATCTTTGGTAGCTTCACAGCATGCAAGTGCTTATAAAAGACTCTGAGACTTCCTGCAATAGAAAAATCCATTTCGCTTTTTTTCAAAGTCCAGCATTTTCCACACTTATTTTTCCCATAGACCTACCTTTTTCATTACCTATCATTCAGTGGTTCTTCTGAACAAAGTTTTAAAAATTTTAATCTAAAAACTCAAGTGACAGCAAGCTTAATGTATATTTGAAACCCCTTTTCCCACTCTTAATTATACTTGCACTTCATTAGTTGCAGGACTTTTCTGAAGGGAAAATTAAACAGAAGCACTTTTGTAAAAAAAAAAAAAGTGCATGGGAGGAGATACTATTATCAAGATAAAGTTTTATCTCTAAACTGTAGAGGGTGGACCATTGCATCTACTTAAAGGAGAGAGTAGGAATTAGCTAATTAAATTTCAATCTATTTTTGTCCTTTTATTTTCTTTGCAATGTCTTTAATTTATCAGTTATGAAATATAATATGATGAATAAACTGGTGATATTTAAGTATTTAAGATACATTGCACAGATTTATTAAAATCAATGTCTTAATGCCACTAAAATGAAAGATTTGCATGCACTAAAGTGAATATTTTCTGAAATAATACATTCTTCTGAGGAGTAAAGAAACGGAGCTTTTATTGTTTACACAAATCCTGACTCTAATTACTGCACTTTTTTCTCAAAGGTTAAAACTGTAGGCTTAAACCCTGAAATTACTTCTATTTCAAGGTAACAGAAAATGTCAGTTCTAATGCATCCCCATTACTTGGGTGTACTATATACACACACACAAGCTCACACTCAAAAACAATGCATAAAATAGGATAGATGTGAAAACATGATACTTTGTATCTTTCAGGAGGAATATTCACACTCTTTGTGATGGGGACTGTGATGGGGACTTTTAGTTTGTTTGGCTGCTCACCACTCATTAAATGCCTTATTTGTTGCAATGACAAATTCATCATGTGTCTATGTAAATATCTTTGATTTTCCTTGAAAATCTCCTGAGAAGTCTATATATGTTCTGTTTATGCACCTGAGAGTCCTGTCCATTCTTGTCCCTCTAGAAAATTCTTGCTCTTCAAGTCCCAATTAAAGACTATCGTTCTTTAAGACTTATTCTGACTTCTGAATATAATTAGTTACTTTGTTCAAATTTTTATTATTGAACTAATCATATTTCACTTTAATTTTCATTACTCTTACCATGATAATCAGCCAGCTCTTTCAAGGCAGGCACTGCTATTGATTGTCTTCATTTTCATAGCAAAGTGATGGCATGCATGTAGTGCTCAATGCTGTTTGTGTACAAAGGTTTTCTTATTATAATGGCTAAATCATGCAGCATCCTGAAATCATCACAGAGGCAATGTAGCCAACTTGCATGGGTTCTTGATTCAATTTCCAAGAATAGCTTACATACTAGAAGTATATATTTGGTGATACTGTCATTGCATGAAATTTTTATCTATCTCTCACTAGATCAAGACTACAGACTTCTGTTTTGTGCCCTGGTTAAAGGTATATCTACAAATTAAATTAATTGTCAACACTACCCATGGTAGATTTTCATATAAAAAAAGAATACTTATATTTAAAATTGGAAACTCTTAATATCTTGGAACACAGAATTCTTGTTATCACATAGAAAAATTCGGTTGGTCCGTGTAGCTGCTGACTCTTTACACTGGGAACCACTCTGTAGTTCACACCAGTTGACACTTATACCCAACCCACTTCATTTATTTTTATTATATGAATGTCTCTCATAGACATCTGAATTCTGCTTCCTTATCTCATTTAGTGATCACATAAAATAACACAAGACAACATTAAGAATTCATAATAAAAATGGGTTGTCTAGAGTACCAACACAATAATTTTCCTTTTCTTATTACAATGTGAACAATATTAACTGAACTAATATTATCTAAAATATAATCAGTTCATTATAATTTTTATTGTACAGACTCTGTGGTAAGAATATTTCTATCTCTCTTGATAGTTTTTGTTTTATAATTCTGGACATTATAATACTGTAATGAAGAAGGTTGAACTATTTACACATTGCTAGAAAGCTGAATCAAATTTTTGTTCCACCAGCAGTACAGATTTGCCAGATTGTGTTATATGCTGTAAATTTCTTAAATACATTCTGTTATAAATGAAAAAATAAATGGGTAAGCAAATAAAACTACGATGTAAGAATTGGAAACTTCAGTTTTCTCTATCCAAGTCTCATGTGGTTTATTTCAACGAATCTTCTGAATAAAAATTCCTTCAACAGTCATTCATATGGGCTTTTGTTATTCCAAATTTGAAAATCTTATCTTCAGTCTATTACACGGGAGTGGCACACGTTTTTATCTTATGAATCTTGCAGTTTAAAAAATTAGAAAATTTTGTCTTAACTTCTATAATTCTGGACTCTTTGAATGAGTGCACAGGGGATGAAGATCTTAACATTGCACTTCTAAATATTCACACACTGTTACAGAATGCAAAAGTGCTTTCCAAACACATGTTACCATTTTGTCCAGGATCAGTCTTGGGCATCAATTTTCGAAGCAGCTCATGATTTTGTAGTAAACTGCAAGGTGAAGTCCAATCTATTTTATAACACACCTTGGGTTATAATTCCCCCATTCTAAAAACGCATTGGTGGTTCAGGACCCATTATCTTTAAGCATAATGCACCCAGCTAATTGGGGCCATGGCCTTCTTGAGACAACCATTTCCTACATTTTCAGGCTTTCCCTAATAATAGCTTTGTGAGTGTAAATGAGAAAGGAAATAAAAGAAAGGGACAATAAGAGAAAAAGAGAGAGAAAAATCTGATGGACTTCTTATTCATTTTCTTAATTCATCTAAGTGAAAAGTGCTTGTACCTAAGAAAATGGTCAGAAGAAATTTTGCCTTCGTGACTGAATTTATTCTTTTGGGATTAACGGATCTTCCAGAACTTCAGTCCATCTTCTTTGTGCTGTTCCTGGTGATCTACTTGATCACTGTGAGGGGGAACCTTGGGATGATGGTGCTAATCAGGATACATCCATAACTCCACACATCCATGTAGTCCTTTCTTGGCAGTTTTTCCTGCTTGGATTTGTGGTATTCCACTAATATGACTTCCAAGATGTTGCTGAACTCCTTATCAGAGAAGAAAACCATTTCCTATGCTGCTTGTTTAGTCCAGTGTTATTTTTTCATTGCCATGGTGATTACTGAATATGTTAGCAGTAATCCCTATAATAGGTATGTGGTGATCTGTAACCCTTTGCTTTACAGCAACAAGATGTTCAAAGTGTTCTGTATGTGTCTGATTGCTGGTCCATATGTCTATGGGTTCCTTAGTGGCCTGATGAAAACCATGTGGACATCATGTTTGACCTTCTGTGACTGCAATGTCATTAATCACTTCTACTGTACTGACCCACCCCTCATCCAACTCTCCTGCTCTGACACTTTCATTAAGGAAATATCTGTGTTTGTGGTAGCAGAATTTAACCTCTCCAATTCCCTCCTCATAATCCTCATCTCCTACGTCTTTATTCTCATTGCCATCCTGAGGATGTGTTCTGCTGAAGGCAGGCAAAAAACTTTCTCCACCTGTGGGCCCCACCTAGTGGCAATCATTGTGTTTTATGGAACACTGTTCTGCATGTATATTAGACCTCCCACAGACGAGTCAGAGGAACAGTCAAAAATCATTGCTGTTTTCTACACTTTTGTAAGTTTAATGCTGAATCTCATTATTTATAGTCTGAGAAACAAGGATGTAAAGCAAGCTTATCATAAACTGATCAGAAGAAATATGCTTTTGAAGTAAAATTGCAGTGTATCTTTCTTTATCAATCAAATATCTAGATATTAATGAGAACTGTATCCAACTTTAACAGCATTTGAAAGTTGATTTTAAATACACAACAAAAAGCTATAATCTAATGACAATATCTAAAAAAATTGGTACAGAAGATTTATAGTTTTACATGTGACATATGATTGCAACATGTGTGTGAAGGGTGGGAAGTATACATATAGTTATGGGGAATGATTACTATTATCTTATGCATGTCTAAATGTGTGACTTTAACATTTTAACATTATAAAAGCATATACATTTTTTGTAGTAAAATATTTGGCTTAAATTGAAGGGTATAAAGCAAGAGAATAAAATATCTCTTCCTCACCCTGATCTTTTATTCTCACTTCCCAGTTATCACTATGAAAATTTTTTAAACTGCCCCAAAACTTCTACATATCTACTATCAAATATGTGGTTTTATATGTATACACATACAGAAAATTGTTAAAATGTATGTTGACTGTCATGAGCTGCTTTTTAGTAGTTTATAATTTATCAGTGTTTACTATACAGGGACTTCAATCTTGTGTATCAGAGGAATGTCACAAAACTTGCTGATGAAAGTTGCTGTCACCTCTAGGAGAAGAAAACATGATAACACCTCTGTGTCCATTCCTGGCATATGCTTATGTCTCCACACTTGTGAGAGTCACTTTCAATAAGACACATCAACCTTCAGTTATAACAGGATACCAAAGTGACTGAGCAGTTATTTTTTAGATATTGACTCCTGATGCCAGCAAAGAGTGACTCTTACAAAGATAAATGGCTGGCCTCCAACAATTTTGACTTTTGTAGAGCTTATCAATTATATATCAAATTTCTGGGACCTGGAGTCCTTTTCTTCACCTCCGCCTTATTAATCCATTTTTCAGGATGGACCAGACAGTTGATATTTGTACCACAGTTCAAATTTTTCTCACAGTGGTCTTTTGTCACAGTTAATTAGTATATATCTAATTTTCAAATGAAATATGGTCATTGGTTTGTAATTATTTCAATGCTAATGGAAGCAAGTGACAAGTTGATTTTTTTAAGATGTAATATTTCTGGTAACTGCTTTTGCATAGCATAGGCAAAATTGATGAATGTGATTGCAGTAAGTCATATTACTTCTATTAAGGAATTATCAAGGAGCTGTAGGATGATATTGTTTTGTAGGAATCATGAAAAATAATGAAAAGAAAAGACAATGCAATTTGTTAAGTGCTATAATATTAAGAATATGAAAGTGCTGCTGCAACAGAGAAAAGAAGCAATTAATCCTGAGCAAATTGAAGCTAGCCTTATGATTGTACAGGATAAGAACTGGTTTAATTTGTGTGCACCTTTCCCAGATTATTCATATCTCCTAATATGATGTTATGTCAGATCAGGCAGGGTCTAAACAAACTCTGAGCAAATTAGATGTTAGAAATGATTTATAATCTTATATGCAGTTGTCACTTTCAGTGAAAAACAGAAAGCTCTATTACTTTAATGAGTCACTCTCCCAATAGACAGTTTTTCTCATTTGTATTTCAGAGCTTTCTTTCTATGTTCGAACTGAGTTCTACTCAATACCAATACTTCCTACAGGAAATTTCAGTACCTCCTACAAGAATTTTCAAATTTATTCATTCTATGTCATCCCATATAGTTATTTTGATCTTTCTACTACTAAGTGTTGTTATTTACATATCCTCACTTTGAAAGTCAGCTTACTTACACGTTTTGTTAAAACAGACATATAACCAAAGAACTATTTTGTCACTTTTTTGTTTCATTAACGGTTAATTCTTCTCAAACACATTGCTAGATATAGCACACACATACTTCATTATGACAACCAACTCCTTTATTATTCCAAATCCTTTTATCTTAGACAACAATAGTTATAGTAAGATACATTTTATCTTCACAGTCTAGCTTGGCATGTATTGTTAAATAGTTGGTATCAATCACTGCAGCAAAATAATGTAAATGAATCCCCATTTTCAAAGTGAATAAAGAATCTTCATTTTTAGGATATGTTAAAAAAAGTCTTTGAGCAGACTATCTAATGACTCTGAGGAAATATATTATTAGCCACAAGCCAGCATATATTTCAGAAATATGTCACCATAAACGTAATTGATATTAATAATTGACTCTAGCAATATGACACCCAAAGTTACACTCACAAACACAAGTTTAAGATAAAACAGGAATTATAACAAGTACTTTCATGAGTCACAACATCAACTTGTCAAAACCATCTATTTTATAGTGCATATTGTGTTATGCTGCACATAGAAAAACTATGTGCTCATGCAACTTTTTATCTTAATGAATTATTTTAGTCGATCTTGCATTTTACCTAAAAATTACAGGATAACTCTGTATTAATTACCTAATAAAATTATTTTATTAAAGTCTGTCATGAGGTATTTCAAGAAAAGTCTGCAATTCCATGTTCTTCTCTTATTCAAGTTGATTCTGTAGGATTTCTTATTTATTGAGCAAACGGGTAATACAATGAAGAAAGAATTTAGAAGAAAATGGAAAACATTTACTGTACTTCCCCCAAGGAACAATAATTATAGTAGGCTACTTTATACTTTATATTTTTTCTGCATCCATCTAAAAAATTATTGCTCTAGTTGGTATCATGTTAAGGAAATCCTATCCATGTGTATAACAGACAAGTGGTCCAGGGAACTGTAATTTTATGAACCTAATATCTTTATTCATATATCATTTACTTTTAGAAACAATGTATATGTAAAGAATGTTTAGACACACACACACAAGAATACAGAAAAAATAATGATTTCTGTCAAAATTCAGATTCTATTTTGGCATAGGTTGTTTCACTTAATTTGCTCATCAAAACTATGAGTTTAGTATTGCAATCCTGGCTTTAAAAATTAAAAAATGAAGATTTATAGATTGTTGACCTAATATCACACAGATAGATCGAAAAAGGAGGTTCAAATCTCTCTGGCTTCAAAGTTTGTTGTTGTTTTATTCCCTGTTATAGTGTAATGTTTCCATTATCTTTTAGTGGAGAAAAAAAGCTATGCAATGAATAATGCAATCATTTTCTGTCTTCCAAAAATGTCATTTATCATGTACCCTGAGGTAATCCACTATAAGAAAATATCCTATTTTATAATGTATAGCTAAATTTACCTTGAATAAAGTGAACTTTGTAGTTGAATTCTGACTCTTTCATTTATGAGCAAAGTGATAGTTAAGAACATGAACTCTGGAATAAGACACTGTGCAATTACACAACCTCTCTCTGCCTCAGTTTCTTCTTCTGTAGATTGAAGATGTAGTACTTTTAATAAGGATACTGTGTAAGAAATTATATTAACTAACATATTAAAAACACTTAGAATCATGCCTGATAGACAGTATTTACTCAACAAAAATAATCTTCTTTTTATTAGCCATTAGAAAGTTACTTCACTTACCTTACATTTAAGCTTCTTTTATCAATTTATATGTTTCCCTTTAATACATATATCCTCTCTGGATATAATTGGTGTCTGTTTTCCATATAATATTTTAAACACAATTAAGTTATAAATAATATTTTGAGAGCAATTATTACACTGATTAGCCTGGTCATAATCTGTGCTCCCCTTCCCCCAAAAAAACCAGAAACAGAGGCAAAGTCATAGAGAGGGAGAGTAGAAGAGAAGGAAAACCAAAAATAGAGATGGTCCTATAAAACATATCAAATACATTGATGCAAATTAAATGTGCATACTTTATTCATGCACAATCAATCTACTCTTCTTTTCTTTAACAGAAGACTTCATCTGAAAATGTTCAAAATAAATTACACCACAGAGAAGAAATTTAGCTTGCTGAGGTTGAACAGTTGCACAGTATTACATCTTGTCTTTTTTATCTTATTTCTAATTAAGTCTATTCTCTTTTTGTGGAAAAGTTAAATCTACATCTGCTCATAACATCTTCACAGTGTCTCCCCATCAATCTGCCAGTCCCACAAATTGTGGTGAACTTCTTATTTGACAAGTTCATTTCCATAGCCAATTTATTTGAACAGTATAACATGGTCTCCTTCCTGTTAGCTCAGTGTTTTGTCCCAACTGTCTTCTGTGACAATCACATCCACATGATCATCTGCCTTCCATGTCATTGTAATATTATATCCAAAGTGTTCCACATTTACATGGCTGCCTATGTTTCTATTTGCAGTTCCATGTAGAGTTGTCTAGCATCATAATTGATGCCTTCAGAGCAGGCAACATAGAACATCATCT
Organism: Tarsius wallacei; assembly: GCA_963574415.1. Classification (NCBI taxonomy): domain Eukaryota; kingdom Metazoa; phylum Chordata; class Mammalia; order Primates; family Tarsiidae; genus Tarsius; species Tarsius wallacei. The sequence goes on along the minus strand of CAUYQG010276755.1, from coordinate 3,183 downwards.
TGTCTTGCCATCTTGTGGCTACTCAGAACAAACAAAATTTGTTCTTTACCATAGACCATGTTGGATCTTCAGAATGTGCTTTGACATATAGGGGAGTCCAAGTTTACACTTTACTAATAAATTTGGAATACTTCTAATCTTGGTAAGTCAAAAAACTCAGCTTTTTAATCCTTTTTTTATAAATATGGCAAGGTAATGGCCCATTCTTGAATAAATCAATAGCAAAATTAAATAGTATCTATTGTATATACTTTTGGCTCTTTTGTGAACCACCAAATAAATAAAAAGAGAAAGAATATAATGCCTGAAAATATAAATGTGATGATTAATTGTGTGTGTCAGCTTGATTGGGTTAATAGCAGTACAGATATTTGGTAAGACATTATTATTTCTGGGTGTCTGCAAATGTATTCACAGAATAAACTACCGTTTGTACCAGAAGAAGTTTCTCCTCACCAATGTGGACTCCCATCGTCCAACATGTTAAGGACCTGAATGGAACAAAAAGGTGATGGAAATTGTCATTTGTTTTCTCTGTTTGAGCTGGAACATTCATCTTCTCCTGTTCTCTTGTGATGTTGGCAATCTTGTTTCTTGAACACTTAGACTTCAAATTTTTGACCTAAACTATTGTCTTTCATGGTTCTCAGGTCTTCAGACTGAGAGTAAATTAAACCATTAGCTTTCCTGATTTTCCAATTTGCAGACGGTAGATCATGAGACTTCTCAGCTTTTATATTTGTATGAGCAGAAGTAAAAAGAGCACTGATATGCCATGGCATAAACTCTTTATAGAGATATGCAAACTATCAGCATTGAATTATCTTAGCTAATCACTTGAAAGGTGCAAAGAACTAAGTGAATCTCTTTATGATACTTTTGCATATTTATGGAAAACTAAGGGATATAATAACACTGACCAAATGCCAGTGTTATGCTCTTGGACTTTTAGCTTACAGAACCAGGAGCCAAATTAATTTCTGTTTATTATACATTACTGCACAGAGTCCCTGGTATTCTGTAACAGCAATGTAAAACAACCAAGACACACCAACACTTTTTAGCCAGAGTAGTAACATGATGAAACGTGTCTTCTAGTCATTCATCAGCATGTAATTGAGAGAGGATTCAATGGTAGAAAAAGTATTGTTTTAACCAACAGAAGTCATGATTACATGGCTTGTCACCATTGTTAATCTAGCAAATGATGATCTTCTTCCTAGGCTAATTTTATATCTGTCCAAGATTTTTAGCTCTCTGCTTCCATCTAGGGACTAACTTCAGAAAAAACATATGAACTGGTTATTGACATATCTGTTCCCTGTTTGCAGAACCTTCCAAATGTCCCATTTCCGTACAGGATTTGTGTTGTGCTGCCCAATTTCCTATTATCAAGGTACACGCATAATTATAAATCTACCCTTACCCCCCAAATTGCTGGCCAGTATCCTAGTTCCACTCAGTTCTCAAGGAAAAAACTTATCTACTAACCTCCTGCATTGGATACCTAGATGTATATTTGGTTTTGAATTGAAAGTGACCTAGGATTTACTATAGTACACACTCATACATTTTAAGAATGTGGAAACTGAAAGAGGGTGACTAGCCTAAAACTAATGGACCAAATCATGAAAACAGAATTATTGAATGGAACTAAACCTACTTTGCTTGTTCTCCTTCCAGCTAAATGTTATAATATCAAACATTGTTCTATGTACCTGGGAGGCATAGATATTTTGATTCTTTGTAAGAAATGTTTAATCATGAAATGAGAGGAAGTAACAATGAGTGAAGGATGTTGACTGCATGCTAGTGAATAAAGATAGAAGATTCACAGTCAGATATGCTTTCTTTTCCCAGCAAGTTCATTCAATAGCTTTTTGAACTCCAGAAAATTTATTTTTTCCCTCTAAGGCTCAGCTTCTTCAGCATAAAATTAGCTAAATAATATAAATATTATAATAGATTTTATTACTTACAATAAAATGAGGCAAAAATACCTTTCAGTATGTTAAATTTATAAAAATTAGTTACTGTGATAATCAGGTATATTAAAAAGCATAACTACTAAAAAATTTAACAACTGTATATGGTACATTATGGCCTAGGAATTGTAGAAAATGTAGAAATTGTCTCACTGATTTGCATTATTTAAATCTCTTCAATCATATTCACTTACTTTCTGGATTTTTCTAAAAATGAAACAAGACAATGTAAAATAAGCAAAAGATACCTTCACATGTATGTTTGTTACAGCTCTATTCACAATAGAAAAAAACACGGAACCATCCATGTTGCCCATCAAAGCTGGACTGGATTTAAAAAATGTGGTACATATACACAATGGAATATTATGCAGCCATAAAGAAGGACAAATATATGGATTTTGCAGCAACTTGGATGGATTTGGAGTTGCTCATACTCAGTGATTTATCACAGAAACATAGAACTGAGTTCCATATGCTTTCACTCATAAGCTGATCTTCAACAATTACAATGATATAAGAAAGCTATTGGCAGTAGTGGGAAACTGTCATGGGGGGTGGGATTGGCAGTTGAGGGAAACTGCTAGGGGAAGGAGGGGCATACCTCATCAACAAGAGTACCTGCATTGTCAATGTTTATATATCTAACCCTGAAATGCACCCCATATCTTTATAATAAAAACTAAAAAAAAGGCTGAAAATACCCTCTAACTTTATGTACATTTTTCAAGAAAATGTACGCTCAGTAAATGGTACTATGAGGTAGAATATGCTCTTACTGCAATGTTAACTAAGTCAAATGTGTGAGTCATACTCTCTCTTTAGAATGCAGCCCTTCCTTCCAGTTAATAGAGGTAGTGGGTTAGAAAGATGCCCAACAATAGATGATAAGCAGTACATAAAGTCATTACCAAGGGATATCAAGATGATAACACAAAAGAGATGCTTAAGCTATCACTCATTCCTATGTTTAAAGACTATGAGCTGTCTTCAGGGAACTTTTAATTGGCAGAATTGATTACTTCATAGTGATTTTTTAATGCAATAGGAAAAAGAAGTCAGCTTTATAAAAACAAGCAAAATTTTCTTGCTTTCTTATTATTGAAAGCTCATTGGTTTTACTGTCTTTATAAGTAGAGCTGTCTATTTTGTGTGTATTAAGAATTAGGCAAACTGTTTTTTTTTTGTTTTTTTTTTT